>JAHXMU010025382.1:720579-742864 GCA_019455685.1 Philornis downsi
AAAAAATGCATACAAATAGTTAAAACTTACTATAAAAGCGGTGATTCAAACGTGGGCATTCTTCATGCATTAAGGGCTGACTATGCAAGGAATTGGCAAGATTATAAAGAAATTTAAAGAGACAATCGCTTCTGTCAGTGAAAGTGTGGCAAAGAATCCGAATTTCAATTCAAAGCGCTAAGACCGCATGATAACCGAATTTTTTTAGCCTGCAATTGGGGGTAATTAACTGAATGACATGGGGTTCCAACAAGACGATGCCACGAACCACACAACACGACCGATTTTGGCTTTATTGCATGAGAAGTCTCCGGAAAGCGTAATTTGAATTGGCCGCCAAGTACATGCGATTTGACGCCGTTATACTTTTTTTGTGAGGCTATTTCAAAGACCGGGTTTTCTCGGATAATCCCCAAACGTTGGAGCATTTGAAAACCAACATTTGTCAAGTTATAGCCGAGTTACCGCCCGAAATGTGTGAAAAAGTGATCGAAAACTACCTCAAAAGAATCCGCTGATGCAACCAATACAGAGGCGTTCATTTAAATGGCATTGTATCTCGTACATAATAGCAAGGTCCAAGCATTATAAAGAAATAAAAGTTTCATCGAAAACATAGATTTACTTTTGAAACCGAAAAGTTGATAATCCTGTACAAATGGCCGATTTAGACCATATATTCTTCAGTTCATATGTATCTTCTGACTGATTCCACTAAACTTAGTCAAATTTAGGACACCGTAAGCGCTTACTAAAATAGAGTCCGAAAATGAAAAAGGAAAGCGTTATTAAATTCTATATTTTTCCTGTGATTTCTCATTAGTAGGCTGCAGTAAGACATATTTTTACCCATTGCATTTAAAAGCCCTTTCTGGTATTACCCATAGGGCGGATTTAACCCATATTTTCTCAGCTTCATATGTGTAGTTGAAATAATTGTTCTGAATTAAAGCAAATTTGGCACGTGTTAAACACCGCTTTCAATGCTCCTCCTGGCACCTTCCGTACGAGTTGACCGATTTATGCAGGTTTTATTTTTCCTTTGTAACTCCTAATTCTTTGAATTTTTGTCCCTTAAAAAATGCAAAACTTAATTTAGCCCATATATTCGCAGGTTCGTATCTTTCATTAAGATACACTAAATTCTTTACAATTCGGCATACGCCAGGCGTTTAGTTAGCTTAGTTCTGCAAATGAAAATGGACTGCATTGCCACACCCCTTAGATATGGCAAATGCAAATTTAAGAATTTAGCAACAATAAAAATTAACTTATTAGTTTTAGTCGAAAGTTACATTTTTACTTCTTTATATTTTTTACTTCGTATATTTTAAATTCAATAACCGTACCTAGAACTAGTGCGACTCTTTACAAATATATATAGATAGAATAGCTGTTAGCCGTGTCTATCAAATAACACCCGATATCGCCTCCAATTAACGAATAAATGGTGAAAATATTAGAAAAGTTCGAAGAGTGAAATAATTTTTAAATTTAAAAAATTTAATTTTTTTCTGTTGGTGACACTGGCGGGCCATAACACCATGGTCGACAGGCAAACAGAATAGTCTCTCCTCATACATAATGTAATTAAAAATTCACCCGGAAGAATGAATATTTTGACGAAATGCGTTTCATAAGTTTTTAAGTTGATTGAGCGATGTCCATCTGTCTGTCTGCTTGGTTGGCTGGTGGGCACGATAAATCTTTATGGAACTTTTTAAAACTTAATTCGATCCGATATTCTCCTAGATTGTAGCCGCAGATTTTACATTGACTACATCGGTCCACACCTTCTGGTATCTCCCATACATATTGACCGATTTCGCGAAAATGCAATTTTCTCGCTATAAATTCTCATTTATAATATGCGAATTTTTGTCAATTTTAAGTAAAATCTAAAAAATACACCGATTAACCCCACTCCCCCACCCCCATATATATTACCTATTTTATATATTCTTGTTAGAATATTTGAATTGTATACTTTAATAATAATCCACTTGTATTTATAATTTCATATTGTTTCGTAGTAGGCTAAGATTTTTTATGTTTGAAATTTAGTCGAATAAAAACTACCTTCAGCAATTCTTAGGTTCATGCGAGTATCTTTTTTTGTCGTTGCACTAATTTTAAACAAAAATTTGGTACGCATTCAGCGCTTGCCAAAGTAGGATTTCAGAATGAAAGAGCAGAGTATTGCCCATACAAATTGCCCGGTTTTTCGAGATGCAATAAATCGTTTGTAATTTCTAATTAGTTAGCTGTAGTAGAAAAGATTTTACCCATTATGTTGTTTTACAATTCTCTACAATATCGGAGGAAAATCGACTAATTAATCACAGCTCTTCTATATATTCTTACTTCCATATCTTCCAAACGGTTGGACCAAATTCGATCAAATTTATAAGGGCAGTTCCGAAACTAGCCGACCTAACAAAAAAGTTGGGCAAATTCTTCTTTATTTTTCAACATAATCTCCTTTTAGCTCGATACACTTTTTTCAGCGATATTCAGTAGCTCCTGTAACCTATTGATAGTTATAACTGTCAAACTCCTTAAAATAACCATTAACCGCAGACCCCACCTTTTCAATGTTGCGATTAAGGTACGCGATGAAGCAATTTGGACTTCAATTCATTAATTTTGACCATGGCAATAGTGGATGTGTGAACTGGATCATTGTTTTGATAAAACAGCACTTTCTTTTTCACCAAATGAAATCTTTTTCATCACCGAAGCGCTGTAATAAATAAGCCGCTTATGGCTTTGCAGATAATCAATAAAAATAATCTCATGCACCTTCCAAAATAACAGACTCCACGACCTTGCCTTGCGAGAAAGTAAGACATAATAATAATCAGTTCATTTAACTTTAAATTACAAATTCTACCCTACTTTTATGCAGCTTGGTAAGAGAGCTGTATAAAAGTTCCATTAAATGTGCATTTGTAACCATTAAAGTCGCTTACCAATCTACCAATCCTGTCACAATTTTTTTGTTTTTCCAGACAAAATCAAAATCAAATCAAAAGTTGTGATAATCGAGATCGTAGTGTATGCATTTGTCTTATTAAGCGCATGACGGGAATTACAGTGAAGAGTATAACGATCAAAGAATTAACTGCCCTCATTCTCTTTCAAACTGCGACAATCAAATTCTCAGCACGTGAATGTCTCTTGCACCGCTGCAAAAGTGCTACAAATGAAAGATTCCACTCGCATCACATTCAGTTCGAGACGGAATATCCAAAATACAAGATCATCTGAGTGGCCAATATGCGACTTGTATTCGCACTTTTAGCTGTAGTTCTATTGATGCAGGTTAGTTTTTTGCACTACACAACGCACAATAGTCACAACAATTGAGCATTAAATTAACAATCGCTTTATGATTCGCTTTCCACAAGATATCGAACGGCGGTCGCTGCGGACGCTACAAACGCTCCACGTATGTGGAAACACATCTTAAAGATTTCATTGCCTTTGCCAAGAGGGTGGTGAAACAGAGTGCCACGATTGTAACAGCTGTCATGGATAAGTTGCCGGCGACCGGGAATTACAGCGAGTACAGAGAAGAACTGGAAGCTTACTTACATAAATTGGATCAATACAAAAAGCGATCGGGTAGATGTGCCACCAAGAGTTTTGAAGTAATGACAGCTTTCCTGCTACTAACCGAACCATTCGAGCAGGAAAATATAACCAGCGAAGCCAAAGAAGTATACACGATTATGAACAAGAATGGTCTGGAGCTGTTGGAACATGAAGCCGAAAGGTGGATGGACACTTTCGATGAGAACAGATTCAAAGAGGAATATGAGGAATTGCTAGCGGGTAGTAATAATACGGCTGTTTCGTCATTGTTTTCAGAAATTTGTTAAAAACAAAAAAAAAACGCTTGGGAAAATCTAGCGTATCATATTGCATGTCAAGCGATTAGGTCAATGTTAAAGAAAGTGGCCAACATTTCTTGATAGATTTAAGAGAAGTGAAAGAATGCTAAAATTTCCAAAACAGCTGTATTAACAATATTGTACATGGTCATAAGAACAAGAAAATGTATGTAATTAAAATAAAGAAAATTGATTTCCCTTAGATTTGCCACATCCTCCTTTGGCGCCAGTCCAATTTATTTATTCAACATTTGATTGCCACTTTATAAGATATTCACTAATTTAAGCACCCGTTTTCCGCAAATTAATATTAACACACCATAATTTATCATCTGAAATCATCGTTCATTCTTCAAAGAAATCAAAAAACTTTTCAAATGCCATAATTTTCTCCTCGGCATCCGAAATAGGCTTGAATTCCTCCAACCAATGAATCATGTTTTTCTCTCGCTCTAACTCTTCTTTGGTCAACTTTGATTTGAATTCATCAATTTGTGTATAGAATTTTTCAACGAATGCCATAAATGCCCTCTCGAACTGTTTGTCTAAGTCATGTGAACCATATTTCTTCAATTTCTCTCCGATGGCAATCATATCAGGAGTGTCCGATTGACTTGCAACATCAAAATAATGTGATGTCGTATTGGAATATAAATCAACCAAATTGAAGAGTTCGTCCAATTCCTTGTAGTTATTGTATTCATCCAGGAATGCTGTAATATTCTTTTTGAATTCCTTTATGCTACTGCTAGGGGAAGATGCAATAACGTCATCATCGAGTAAACGTTTACTGATATTTGCGGCATGGTCAACGTAATCCTGCGATATATCGCGAAAAGACATCAATGTAAAATACAAAAGATATTCCTTGGGTGTTAAGGTCACTTCACGATCATGATCATCCTTCACGATGACATTATGGCCAGGAGTCTCGTCACTGATCGTATTTGGCTCATCGGGATTGGGCACATTTTTAGCCACACATAACTAGCAATAAGTTATGAAATTGAATTACAACAAATTATATTCTATATTTAATAATAATTCACTAATTACCACAATCAATCCGAATAGTATAGAAAATAATTGTATAATTTCCATTATGCACAGCTGAGTTTTGTTTAACAACTGAATGCTTTACTCACAATATTATTTATATGAGCTTCGCGTAATTGAAGCATTTCGATTTGTAAGATCCTCTGTCAAAGGTTATCAACAGCAATCGCATTCATATAAGTATTTTATTAAATAACTCATCAATAAGTATGCAAATGAAAGAGAGAAAACAATACGTGAGTGCTCTTTTAAAATTGTCAGCTGTTAATGGCCAGTTAAGCAATTTTAAATTCGCTCTGAGAACTGAGATGAAAATGTGTCATAGGTTTTTGATTTTTAGTTAATTTAAGCTTAGCTAGTCTATATATTGTATTTAACGAAATCAACCATAACTAAAATATGTTTGGCATAAGTTACGTAAAATCGATTTTTTACTTTCAAAAAATTGCCGTAATACCAGGTCTACAACTTTGTCATATCATCGACGTATAAGAGGGATTCTCATAAATCAGTGTGCAAATGAAAATTGAATAACAATATTTTTCATTCAAATTCAACAAAATGAAATGAATTTAACAAGTAAATATTTATATACTATTGATTTACTACGAACTATCGTGAACAGAATACCAAAAGCAATTTTATTCCCTTATATTGTACATATATATAACAAACTGATAAGGGCAAAGTTCGATGGAAGACATAAATTTTGACCGTGCTGAAGCTTATTATCCCAACACCGTAATTTTCGATCTATAGTGGCATCGACAGTGTAACAACTCTATCTTAGATATGTGTGTACATCAAAAACGACCACTTTCCACACGTAATATGAGGTAAAGTAAAAATAAATCCACTATTTTTCCAATAGATGGCTTTAGTAATCCATGTCTCGTGTTATGTAAGTGCGTTGTAATTGCGCTTCACTGCAATACGTTACGTTAGAAAAATAAGATTTCATTACCTGATTCTGTATTGTTTGAAAGCACCTCAAAAATGGACAACAGCAAAGAGAAAATACTCGTACGCCAAGTTATGCAATTCTTCATCGATAAATACGAAAACAAGCAAATAAAGCAGCTAACAATGCGAATCGAGTTTAGGATCCTAATACCGTAACAGCTCTATTTTGGTTTCATCGATTCCGTTCTGGTAATTTTGATTTTCAAAAATATACTACTCTCTGAAAAGCTCATTGCCGAAAATGTCGATGGAATAATGGCGGATATGCGACTGCCATATAAGCACTATTTCGATTTCTCAGGAGCTAAACATTGCACAAAAAAATCGTTTTGAACAACTTTAAAAAGGCTGGATACAAAAAGAAGCTCGATGTATGAATGCCTCATAGACCGAATTTCCTTCTGTGAATCGGTGCTGTGAAGCCGATGCTACTTTACCGCATGACGTTGATTGTAATGAACTCTTCAGTGAAATTATAAAAGTTTTTGCGATGACAATAAGGCGTCTGAGAACATCTTCAACAAAAGCCACATACTTCTTGTGTACGCTGATAATATGAAGTCCATTAGTAGAAAATTACAAAATGTTACTGAAGCCTGCTCAAGTATCAAGAAGGAGCCACCAAAAATGCGTTTGACATTAGATGAGGACAAAACCATGTTTGCAATGTCTCATAGTCAATGGTTGGTTAAGTCGCCATCGGGCTATATCCGCCAAGTACCAAACAACTCTAAGAAACATAAATTTTCCAAAATACTTTTAACTCTTTCACCACTTACTTGTAAATTAAGAGCATTGCATAATGGAATTGTATAGGCATTGAAAGGAACCATCCCATATCATATAATTTTTTGAAGAAATTTCCGCATTATGGTCATGGTTCTGGAAAAATACTAAAAACTAACCAAATTACCTAAAATAGAGGTTAAATCGAAGTATGAACGAGCGCCTCTGAAGCGTCCAGTTATCAGCTGTCTCCCTTGTTTATATCTTAAAAGAAAAATTTTCATAATATCTGCAAGAGGAACGCTCTGATGGTTTTAGCTTCAATCATCTTTTACGTGATGGCTGTATTTTTTAACCTCTTTATTACCCTTTTACAAATAACGAATTTTCTAAAATCCCTCTTCATCGTTCGCATATTTTGACATATCTGCATTCCCAATTTTATGCCTTTAGCTTAAACTCATTGTTCTGACCGTTTGTTACGTCGTAAAAGTAATGATTACAGTAATTTGTTGATTCCAGCATCAGCCGTTTGTCTTAGGCAATGGAATAATTTTTGTCCTTTCTTCATGTTTTATTCCCTAAAGAGACGAATTTTTATAAATCCTTTCTCATACCTTACATGCGATGGTAGGTAAATCTGCACACCCAATTTGATGATGCAGGCTTCATCCTTTTCTTATTGGTGATAATACCATTTTATTCCCTTCAAAAAAGTAGAGTATTCAATAGTATACTCAATAGTGTACTCCTACTTTATATCCCGAAAGTGCGAATATCACAAAATTACTAATTACTCCGCGACTAATCTTTAAGAAGGACGAGTGCATCAATTTTCATGATTCAATATTTAGAGGTTTATTCCCTTTTTCTCCAAAAAAAAAAACGAATTTGAAAATCATGCGTTTAGCCTGTAGGAGGAATATAGAGGAAGGGATTTCCCTGAGTCTAGCTCTAGTCGCTTGAGTTTGGCGATTGCACCGGATTTAATTCTTTTTATCCTGTTTTCACCTTAACAGCATGAAATGCCTAACAACCTTCCACAGATTTGTCCCTCCTTACCCTATTTTTACCCCTAAAAATTTGCATTTTAAAAATCCCTTTTTATGCTTGCTACAGAAGTTTGCTTTTCGAAAAATACCTTTTTATGGCTGTTATAGAATAGCTGTTTGCATTTCGAAAAATCCCTTTTTATATCTATTATAGAAGTAGAGCATGGACACCAATTTTCGTGCCATCTAAGCTGGGCAATGATACCGGATTTGTCCTGTTTTCCCCCCTAAAGGCCCAAATTCTGAAATATGAAAGAAAGAGAAGAAGAATGAACACACGCCAATTTTTATGATTCTAGCATTAACAGTTTAAGCTAGGCGATTAATACCTTTTTACCCAGTTTTTATCCCCAAAAGCGTGAATTTCGAATTTTTCAGTATAAAAAAGAGCAAAGTCGATATTTATGCATGACAAGGGATGTTTTTAACACCCATATGGGGCGATGGGTCTATGCATGTTTCACAATGCTGTGCCACACTTGGAACAAATTGGTCCGACAGGAAAAAATCTGAGCCTTTAAGGGCTAAATCTAAATTATTATCTTTTTTCAGAAGTCTTCAACAATTCTTACAATTTATTAAATAAAGACTAGATGCCGAAAAAGCTCAGAAACTTTTACTTACCTGTGATAATGAATACTGAAAGATTTTAAGAACAAAATATGAAAAACGATCAGGTTCGATTTGCCGTGTGTGGAAAACCCGCTTTTCAAAACCCCACTTCTCTGAGAATGAGTTGTTCCACCATCCACAACACAACAATTCGGCGTGCTGGGTAAATAAACTTCGCTAGGGCAGAGTTTTTTGGGCTAGCCCAATATTTTGCCTATACACTTATCATGTATTATGTATCGTCTTATAATCTTTCTTTCCAGTGAAAAGTCGGTATTTGTGAAATGTTTCCTTATATAAATATAAGAGATGGAATATTCTTTCCTTAAGCTCTTGTATGGATAAATTATTTTCCTACTTGATAGATCTTATCCAATTCTGAACTTAACCCGCTTTTAATTATGAAATATTCTTATATGAAATTTCAGCTTCCACCTTCAGCGTTACGGCATCTATCGTGATGTCAGTAATTAGACATGTTATTACATATCCTGCTGCTCGCGATAAATAGGATAGTTGTAAAACTCGATTTAGCCGCAATAACTGAATCGAAACCCCCTTTACGCGGGCCGCTATAAGTCCAAGTAAAAATACAGGATTATCCATTTAGGGGTTTCAAAACCACCGGTCTGGCAAGGCTGTCAGCTATTAAATAGTTGTCATCTGAAGTGTTATTTATTCAGTAAAAGGTTTGTCATTTACGAATAAGGATCCTTTAACGAAAAACGCGTAGACAGTTACAACTTAATACTAAAATGGCGATTCAAACGTTATTCAACAAGACCGATCTAATCTTTATTGCATGAGAAGTTTCCAGAAAGCGTAATTTCACGTTTTAGAAACGTCTACTAAGATCATGCGATTTGACGCCGTTAGACTTTTTTGTGGGGCTACGTCGAAGACCGTGTTTGCGCGGATAATGCCCAAACGTATCGCCCAAAATGTGCGTAAAAGTGGTCAACGTTGTATTTTATAACAGCAAGATCTAATCATCATAATAAAGTAAAAGTTGCATCGAAATCATTGCTTTATGTGCGTTTTATTTAACTTTACTTTTGAAACCGAAAAATGAATAACCCTGTAGGATTACTACTAACGTGTGCACTTACAACATTCTTTCATTTAGAATTCTATTATGTGTTGCAATAATCCAGATCACACTGTATAACATTAATTCTTTAAGAATTTGCTGACATATTAATAAACTAATCGCTGTTTCTAACTCGCATGCAATTCTCATTCGTTTCGGATTTAGATCGCTGCTATGTACCTGTACCGGTTCTCGATAACGCGGACTTGACCCTTAGCTATCCCTGATAGCCTGGGTCAACCAAAAGCCTAATGCCAGAATGTTACCCACACTCATCACACGGAGCTCGTTCCAAGTGTAAATGCAAACTACTACTAAGTATAGCTACAGCATCGCGCATCCCCTTGCACTTAGCCACTGACATGATGCGGAGCAATGGATGGGTGGATGGATGGATGTATGGATGGATGGGGGCTATGAAAGGCATCCATTCAGATGCAATACAAAACCAATAAACAAAGCATTCATGCCCGTAGCTCAATGATCTTTCCCAATGATAAGATTCAACATTTGTGTATTCTCTCACCACCAAAGAAGACACTTTCAACAAAAAGCGCAAAGCAATAACAACAATAATAACAACAACAGCAACAACGACAACAACAGCAACAAAAACTGTAGCAGCAGCAGCAGCAGTAACAACAAAACAGCGTTCTACAGTCCATACGAGTACTCATCACTCAGCAGCTTACGAAGAAGGAGAGAAGAACAGCTCAAAGATCCCAAACAGTACGAATATATTCGCTAAACGAGAAAGTATAGACAAAAGTAAATCAACAACAACACAAAACACAACAATGAATATTTTCAAAATTCTTTTCACTCTCACGCTGCTATTAAAGGTTAGTTCCAAACACCCCCCAATCCGAATCTAACGGTTTTCAATGATTTCAGCTCTCCGCCGCGGCAAAAGAAACTTCCAGACGCTACAAACTGCTGGAATTCGCTTTGCCCAAGTACCGACATTCGATCCAAACCTTTCTGATGCTTCAGGAACCCTGGCACTTGAATGTGCTGCGGGACCTCGAGGGCCTGATGACAGACAACAATGCCTATCCGCCGTCTTACGATATGTACCGAGAAGCCCTGGTTGACTTTTTACATGCATTCCGGGTCTATGCCCACGATCAGCAAAAGTGTGAAAATGCAGAGAGGCTCATTGATGCCATAGGTCAGGCACGGGATCTCATATTCTCCACAGACGACGAAGCGGTCAGAAAGATACTGGACAACAACAGCCTCGATACCCTGGACATCTATGAGGAATATACTCTGGAGTTCTACGATCGGTTTAGGAAAGAATTCAGCCATTTCCACAACAGCCTCAGCGAAGAGGAGGAAAAAAAGGAGGAGAACTTGATCAAATGGTTCGAGGAGTTCGTTAAGGAAACTAACTTTGAAAAGAAGTCAGAGATGTTTTCGAAACTTTTTAAATTCTTCGAGGACGAATTAAAGTATGATACGACCATATGTAGATGTTTGTTGTGAACAAAGGAGCGTTGGGTTATTAATAAAAGTGAAGATAAAAGATAAATTAATAAAAAGTGAAGATACAACTAATTAATACAGATAGATATAGCAGCATACATAAGTGCACTACACTGTATGTATGTAGTACGTGCGCATCAGATACATAAATGAGTGCAATGAGTACACTCTACATGTGTGTGTGCGTTCATTTTGCTCGGGTGTAGTGCGTGAGATGGTGACTCCAGTTGTTGTGGGACAGTTGGGGGACTGGGAAGCAAGCAATTGAAAAGTCAATTCAATTCTTGTCCGCAAAGGAGTAGCGATGTCACCACGGAACAGATGTCAGGTTGTGGTGAATTTCACTGTCCCAGCGCATTTCACAATGCTGCACATTAGCAATCTGTTATACTGTTATACGCTAATCAGCTGATGTTGCCCATGGTAGTCATTCTTATATAATTGGGCATAATTTATGTCATCAATGGCAATTTTAAAAAGGACGCGAATGCAATCGTACAGAGTAAAAAGTTTAAAAGGAGTTCAAGGAACATAACTTTTTTGGGCCCATACACAGGACGACATAGCAATTGCACTACAATAAGAAATTGAAATAACTGTTTTTTAATCAATGTATTTCATTCATTTGTTTTTCTTTTTTATTATATAGAAAATCAAAATTTATTCTATATAACTAATTGGTTTTGAAGATGACAAACCGTAAATAACCTCCGTGCTGATTCACGCATATGCGACACCTAATCAGAAAATTATTCATTGCGGTATTGTTCCAATTATTGTTGTAATGGACTGCTTCATTTCAATCAAATTGCTTGGTTTCCTTTAGAACACCTCTTTCTTGACACAACCCTATAAAAAAGTCTGGTGCAGTCAAGTCAGCTGACTTTGGGGGCTAGCAAAAAGAGGAGTTTCTAGATATTAATTTGGCTGTGTGCAATTGCTCTTCCCGCTGGAACCAAATGCTGTTGAAACGGATACGTCTTCGCCGAAGCACTGGGTAGAAAAAACTCCTTCAACATCTTTAAATAACGGTCCCCATTGACAGTTGATAGTAGCACGATTCGTGCTATCACAATAACTGCTTCTCATTGAATTTATTATTCTCATATGCTTTAAACAACAGCAGTGGAGATGTATGATGCGTTTTGTGATCTAAGTTCTGAGAACGAAAATGGACGAACTTGCACGTCTGCCTATCCCCTAAACTTGCCGTAGAAATTAACTGATTTATCGAAATTTAATTTTCCGCTGCAAGACTTAATTCGAAGTCTAAAGTTGATGAATTTGTATAGGAGGTACCAGAATAGGTGCGGAAATGTGGTCCGTTCTAATTCTGAGACCCTACTTTAGCTCAATATGTACCAAATTTGACAATATTTAATGCAACCGATTGGAAGATATGAAGCCAAGAATAAATGAGTTAAATCGGCCATTTGTATGGGAGGTACCAGAAGGGGTGGAGGTGATCGCCAAATTTTTTAGATCTTACCAGAAATTATGAAATGATGCAACGAACAAAAACTTGTGTTGCTGCAGGTTATGGGTGAGGAGTTACAAAAAGGAAAGTAATCTTCAGTAAATCGGTCAATTTGTATGGGAGGTGCCAGAAGTGATGGACCGATATATCACGTCTACAATCTCCGGATACGATATGGGGAAATATTAGGTTGTAGAAAGAAGAAGTTCCAAAGATTTGAGGCAGTTATCATGTCCACCAGGCAGGCAGCCAGACGGACGGACATCGTACAATCGACTTAAAAGGTCCTGACACGCATTTCGTCAAAAGATACTTGGTAGTTTAAACGCTTCATTCTGGGCATTAATTTTTTGGCCAAATCCTCTGAGTGAAGGTATAATGGTGATGAAAAAGGATGATCGAAATCAGTCTTCTATCTAATACTCTCAAATCTACGTTTTGCCGAATTGCGTCGCAATATCAATTAAAAAACAGCGCATAAATTAAGTTAGGAAGTGGCCATTCGAAAAAAACTGCTTCCCGCCAAGACCTTCAAATGTTGAAAGTTGCTAAAATCGATTTACGGAAGACTGCAGTGGGTACTGTTGATTGTGCAAACGAACAATCGGTGATCAATTTAGTAACTCACACTGTGAAGTGAAGATTAATTGAACAAAAATTGGTGGCAGGACGAATAGTTAAACAACCATAAGCATAGAGTCAGTAATCAGTACAGAAATTTCAGTCAGTGAACTGAAATATATCCTTACTAACATCTTTGTACGCTATCGTAAATGTTTGTAAGAAGGCAGAAGGAGAATAATACATCTGCAGGTTCTTATGAGATATATATATATATGAGATATAAGCAGAATAAAAACAAAAAAGCTAAATTTTAACTTTCTTAATTCCTCCACTTACACTAAGAACTAAATACTAAGAACTACTTCTTGGATGGATTAACAAATGTTTAAATTATTGGGCAGAGCAACGAAACTATTATGCTCGAAAGTTTTATTCAGAAGTTTTTAATACATTTTTCATTTTGACATATTAGAAATAAAATTCAAATGGAATACTCAACATATTTAAAAGTTCTAAAAACAAAGTATTATTGGACAAACTATAAATTAAACTAATTTATCAAATAATAAAGTAACACTACTTACACTGTGAATCGAGGATAAACTGGTTAAATTATGTAATTTGTGTGGAAACCTGAAGAAAAAATTCAAGTAACTGCAATCTTTCAATTATGAATTAGATAGGAAAAAATTCCACATTCAAATTAATTAGTTAATCGATTAATCGAAAGTTCTTATTATCCATAGCTATGATTAATCTAATATAATAATAATATAATAATTCAGTTACACTAGAAGTATTTTATGTAAGGAACAGGTTCCCCTTCCCTTTTTAATATGCCAGAAAAGATGATAGAGAAATCTTATGAGAGTCAGACAATACAAAATGTGAGACATATTCAGTTATTCATGTTTTGATTATTCATTTGCTCGATTAATCAATTAATCATGAGTTTTGAATAATCAAAACAATGATTGATCGATTAATCGTAAGCACGATAAATTCAAATGTATGATTAATCAATTAATCATGAGTTTTGAATAACCAAAATAATGGTTATTCAATTAATCGCAAATATGATTGATCAATTAATTTATTAAACCAGATTTTGGTTACTCTGATTGCCTAATTAATCAATTAACCTCACATCTCTAACTTCAATAAATACGTCAATTTTTGAGGAAGGTACTGTAACGGCCGTAGCAATGTCCTCCGTTTTCGTTCTCAGAACTTATTCCGCCACTCGCAGAATGTATGTGCCAAAATTAACTGAATACACGCTTGAAAAACATGATATGTGTGGGTTAAATTGGCCATTTGTAAGAAAGGTGCCAGAAGGGACGTGGTTATTTGGTTAATTGTTCTCAAGTTCTACAATTGACAAAAATTTTGGTTGCGGTAAATTACTAACTAGAAAGGAGCCAATTTGGTTAGGAGATAGCAGGAGTATGATAATTCAATCAATTTTCATTATGACAAACGTTCTTGACAAAATTCATTGCAATTGAATAAAAGATATTAATGTAAGAAAATATAGGCTAAGTCAATCATATAAATGACGCCAAAAGCGGTTGTTAAACAGTTTTTTTAATGTACATATAATAAGCAATAAACAAGTTGAATTTTGGAAAATCCATCAATTTGTTTAGGAGGGAGTTACAGAAAGGATGGGTCAATATAGCCCATTTACAATCTCAGGTTATGATCCGGCAAAATCGTTCAATCGACTTAAAAAATCATAGTCAAAAGATACTTGGTACTCTAAACGCCTTCTGTTGGAAGTTACATTTCTGATGTATCAAAATGATATCTGTGCCAATAATTATGATATTTCAAGAGCCATTTCGAGATATTTAAAGGTTTACGTTTTAATGAAGCCCACATACTTTTTACAATAAACAGAAAACTGTTTTTATAAAAATTTGCTGTCAGAAAATCTAGTTTTTTTCAGCTCGCATCAGGTATTTAAATCTGCGAATGAAAATAGATTGCACTGTCATGCCCGTTAGGATACCACACGTGCAAAGTGGCGAATTTAACAAAGATTAACGTTCCTTGTACATTACCCAAACGGAGGACTGAAAGTTACATTTTTGCTTTTTTTATTGTGCTTTAATTTCAAATATTTTTTGCAGCAACACAAAAAGTCGTTGGATGAAGATATCACATATACCAACAATCACTTCAGCGGACTGAAATTTCATTTTATTTCGATTCATTTCATTTCGTTTCGCTTCATTTCATTTCGTTTCGCTTCATTTAATTTAATTTAATTTTATTTCATTTTATTTCATTTCATTTCATTTTACTTCATTTAATTTAATTTAATTTAATTTAATGTAATTTAATTTAATTTAATTTAATTTAATTTAGTTTAATTTAATTTAATTTAATTTAATATAATTTCATTTCGTTTCGTTTCGTTTCATTTCATTTCATTTCATTTCATTTCATTTCATTTCATTTCATTTCATTTCATTTCACTTCATTGCATTGCATTTCATTTCATTTCATTTCGTTTCTTTTCTTTTCATTTCATTTCATTTCATTTCATTTCATTTCATTTCATTTCATTTCATTTCTTTTCAGTTCATTTCATTTCATTTCATTTCATTTTATTTTATTTTATTTTATTTTATTTTATTTTATTTTATTTTATTTTATTTTATTTCATTTCATTTCATTTCATTTCATTTCATTTCATTTTATTTTATTTTATTTCATTTCATTTCATTTCATTTCATTTCATTTCATTTCATTTCATTTCATTTCATTTCATTTCATTTCATTTTATTTCATTTCATTTCATTTCATTTCATTTCACTTCACTTCACTTCATTTTACATCTCATTTAATACATCGTGATGCAAGGAAGTTTATATATTAAATATGTATTACTCAATATTAGTCATGTTTTAAGTGTTAACTACACATTAAGACAATTGTACACCACTAATTTGTCGCTTCCGCTGTACGTGAAAAAACAACTGCTCCATGCTCTATTTATGCCAAATATTATGTACTGCTTAGAGGTAAACTCTGCTACTAACCAAAAATATACGAAACTCCTTCAATTATCTTTGAATAGAGTTGTTCGTTACATCTTTTTCCTCAAGAGACGTGTACATATAACACCTTTTTGGTTACATTTCTGGGATGTTTATTTTCTGCGTTTATCGATTAACGACTGTTCTGTTATTACAAAATATATTCTAACGAATGTTTGCGTTTCCTTTCATAGAAGATGATTGTTTATTCCCAAACTGTGCATCTTACAGCGCGATCTGTAGGAATAGCCCTTAGATAGGTGACTATTGTTCCTTTATACCTTAATGCCTGCATCTATGAGTGATATTTGCTAATTATTATTAGTTGATCTTAAACATATAAATTTATATAATCAATTTTAATTTATATAAATTTTTAAATTTACTTTGGAGTAGTACACATTTTAATTTATGCACATTGTGATTTACGTAGGACTGACCTCATTCAATATTTAATTTTTTCTCATTAGTGCACTTTTTTATTGCAATTTAATGTGAGTGTTATAAGTTAATAGTTACCAGTTAATTTTATGTTATATTCTGAGTTATATTTGTTTTTGTTTTTTTCTTTTTTCTTTTTAATTGAAGTATTATTTATTTTATGTATTTTGTAAATTACTTAATATTGGCCAAAAGGCTTTAAATTACAAGATTGTTAAATGAACGAAATGACACAAAATATACATTAAATATCAAAACAAAAACAGATAAAAGCTTCTGTATTGTTTATTATCGTCACATTATTTGGTAGCCAACAAAGACCTTGAATGGCCCTTTTTGTAGCTCGCATATTTTGAAACTTAGGGTATTTCTTAGGTCTTGTGGCATATGGTAACTGTTCCATCGGATAAAAACCGCAACTGGTTTTAGTTTTCTGTACGAATATTAATGTATTCATTTCCAATCGTTGTTTTTGTTTACCCATTTTTGTTGTCTCTAACATATATTGTAATTTATAGGCTCACATGGTTTTGTTACTGGATTTAAGCATTTCAATTTATATTTCTTTGCGGATATGTTCTTTTCCGTCATAAAAATGTGCTGTTAAGATTAACAAATTACCTATACATAACTAATGGCGTAATAATAATGTACTTTGTATCGTAATATATAAATTAGTAAATGTTAGACCATCTCTATATCGCATTTTGCCATTATAGACGTTATCAATGCAGTTCACTTTGGCATTTTGCTGATAAAATGTGCAGACACCATTCTTATTCCAAAGACAATGTTATTTGCAAATAACGAATATTCTGTGTACAGGGTTCCGTCGGGAAGGTATACTACTTTGTTTATTTATAATTTTTGATTAAATGAATGAAAATTTATCTTATATTGATAAATGTTTTATTTAATGTCGGCAATTATGTATGGAATACAACATCAGACAAATATCCGTCTCTGTTAGCCTCACAGATGCGAGACTTTTAGAGCATATCTTTCATTACATTTTCGTAACTTTCTCATCGTCACAGTAATCGATGATTGATTTTGATAAAATGTTTTAACGATTAAAACACGTTGGTTTATTGAATATTTTTCCATAATAAATTTTCCACGTCTCTACTTTACGACTGCGGCAAAACAAAGTAGTATACATTCCCGACGGACACCCTGTACTATTATTTTTTCTTTTTGAATCCTATATTGTATCATCTCAACGGCTATGTTAAAAAACATCTGCCGTCGTCGTTCTTTGACATCACTATTGAAAACACGTTGTAATTGAAGATGTGAAATTGCTCGATCACTGGTCTCAGTGTAATAGTTGCACTAAGTCACAATCTTGACAAATTTGATTGAAAGGAAATTTTACTGCAAACCCAGACACGCAGTCACATGAATCATATTCCAAAAATAATAGGAATGGTTGCTTCTAATGTAGCCATAGTACTACTGCGTCCAAAAAGTAAGATTAGTTTTTATTCATTTTTTAAATCATTATTTATTCGTTCAAATCTTTTTCATCACCTTCAAAGTATTCCCCCAGGCACAAAACACTTATGACAATGCAGTCACATTCTGGTGTGTCCTTTAAAGGGCAATGCAATTCCTATTGAATATCTTCAATCGACTCAAAACAGTGTCATCGGAGCAGTATTTTGAGCCTAAAAATATACAAAAATCGCACAGTGCTAAATCAGCTGAACATGATAGTTGTTAAGCGATATTTATTAAATATATAAGAAGAGATAATGTAGTGCTACATTATCTGCACTTAAATCCGATACATTTTTGCGAGTGCATTCAAGCCATCGACGTAAGACGTTGCAATAACATTCTTTCTTTCTTGTAGATATGATTTTCCAACAAAATCTGTATACCGAAATCAACATTCAATTTTTGAAACAAGGCTTGAAGCAGCTTTTTGGTCCAAAAAATCTCAGAAATCAATTTTGGCGTCGTACAACACCAAGTGTATCTCAGGCCCTAGCGACGTTTATGATTGGAAGTTTAGCGCACATATCTGTCACAATTTAGAAACAGGAATACTTCCGAGATTCGATATATCTGCATAATTTTAATTGAAACTGGTCTTACTTCTTGGAAACAGCACGCACACAATAAAGACGAAGTAATATTACCTAAAACTATAATTCGATTTCACATAAGTGCTAAGGCAACATACGGCTTCATAAGTTTTATGGCAATGTAGCCAGTAAGCGTTGATAAACTCTTTGTTCGAAAAATCACCTAAATTATTAGGAAATTCAGCAGACAAATTTAGAATAAATTCCTACTATATTATGTAAGATTTACTACAGTAATTAGGTGCTTTTTTTTAATTTTGCAGTTAAGTAAAAAACGTAATTCTAATTTAATATAAGCCAATAAATTCAAAATGTTATACTTCCCAACAATTGAAAGCTACATATAAAAATGTGTCTATGAGGACACTTTTAAACACGAAAATTGTATTTAAACCCATTTTGCTATTTAAAAAATGTCTATGAAGGTATTTTACTGCGAATGTCTATGGTAAGAAAAGTTTTTTCATAAACACTATGATGCTAAAAAACTATGAAGGCATTTTTCAACATAAAAGTATTCAGAAATGAGCTGTTCCGTGTTTGCCATATGAAATGTCTTGGCAGACACATTTGGTTTGCCACGAATTATTTTCCGGCGCGAGCCAAGCTGCGATGAACAATAAGAGTATAGGAAAATTCAGAGATTTTCAGATAAGAAACTAGATTTCGTAAAAATAACATGTTTACTTACGATATCTCCTCACTTGATTCCTCCTCACTTGAAATAATACTTTCCTTACAAGACAATTCGAGATTAAAACAAATTTCGAAAATTGTTGCCTGGCTGTGATGGTAAAGTTAAAATATTTTAAATGGTGTAAGGTTACTGGCATTTTTCAATATTCTTTTAATTGATCGCACATTAGTCCTATAAAGTCATTGCTGGAATATTAATTACTCTGTCTGTTTTATTGTATTGGCTCAAAATCATCACATTTTAAACCCCACAAATCCTTTAATTTGTATCTTTGTACCGCATTCATCTCTCTGCATTTGCGATAACCTTCAACTCACCTCAGACTTCCCAACTTGCTTTGAATATCCCTTTGCAGAGCGGCGCCGCCAAATTGTAGGAGATTGATCAATATTGCACAAATTTGTGAATTATAGATTAAAGATGTGTTTCCATAAGGGAGTGTTCTTAAGGTATACTCGTTTACACAACGTTGCAGAAAACATTCCATTTTACGGCTACTGTACAGTCACATCGGAGATTGTTTCGCTTGTGATTACACTTAATGTTTTGCGCAAACTTTTAATTATCGAAAACTACACAAATACGAACATACGAAAAAGCGATTAAAAATGTGTCTTTATAAAATAAGAATCTTGAGCAGATGACGTACTTGTGAAAATTAGTCGTGTGGTTTAAAAATAAAATACCTTTGTCGAACTATTCCCAATGGTTCTTCAAAATTAATTCAAAACGAATTGCAAACTGACAACATGTCCTACCCTTTTTACTATGCGAGAAATTACTTCCTCTAGGAATAATCCTTTTCAAAAACTTTAAAATTTTCTAAGTTTTAGCACATTTATATTGTAAACTTTTGTACTTCTACGATTACATTCGTCTCCTTTTTAACTTAAACATATTTAAAGTTGACTAAGAATTATAGATTTAAAGCTTAGTTCTCTTATTGAATTATATGATATATTTAGCTGAAGAATCCACCTACAATTTTATTTTCACAGTCGCAGACAAGTCACAATAACAAATGGGCTAAACGTTGACTTTGGAGTGTGTAACTTAAATGTACAATAGCAGATACTACACATTGCGGCAAAGACATGAATTTTTGCAACAAATGCTTAGTTCTTCCACTTCTTGTTCTCATAGTCCCATTTGGAGGAGATACCGGTAACAGGATTAATTTCCAAATCCAACATACGTTCAAGTTGAGCCTTTTGGTGCGCTTCATCGAAGGTAATGGGTAGCTCATCGTAAACTGTAGGAAACACCAAGTAAATAAACCAATGAACAATTTTGCGGCAACAATGTATAGACTCACCAAAGACGTTCATGAAAACAGCAACCCAGAGGGCAGCGCTGACGAACAAGAGGGCCTTACCCAAGTGTAATTTCCATTCACCAGTGGGGGCTTTGACTTCAGCAAAAGTCTGGCAGAAACTAGCACGGTACAAGGCTTTCTTTTCTTCGTTGCTCAGTTTCTTCCAACATTGCTTCTCCTTTTCGCGCAAGATCTTAATCTCGTTGGTGGGCTCACGGAAGCGAACAGCTGGCATGGGATAATCGACACGGTCAGCATAGCAGGCGGTGCCGTTCCAGCCATAACCAACAATTTCGCGTTTGCCAATTTTATCCAGGGTGTGGACAGAGGCAACGCTTCCAACTTGGGAGGTGCGGGGCAATTGTGCGGCCAATTGGCGTCGCAAAGCCATATTGAGAACACGAAGAGCCATGGTAAAAGGATGTAGGTAAAACCTGAAAAAGAACAAACGCGTATTGTAAGAAGTGTTAACACAGGGGTTGTCCACATGATGACAATTGACACAACGTCTGCGTTAGAGGTTATGCAACATTTTTTTACGTTGAGCGAAATTTTTACTGAATTCAGCTAATGTTTTTGCAAGAACTTTGGAGAGAGATGTTTTAAATTTACTCCAGGCTACGCCTGATTATGTTTTTACGGACATCAATCGATTTTTCTCGACGTTTAGCCTTATTTCATAAAAAAAAGGTTACACAACCACAACTAAAGCCACATTTGTCTTATTTGAAAACGTATTTAACGACAAATTTGAAAAACGTCTTCATTTGCGTGAACATATTTATACGCGTTTTAAGTGTAGCAAAAATATCCTTTATTATAAATAAACTTTATTACTTTTCTGCGGAAAATTTCAGATAATCGACTCACTTCTTCACTCGCTTCTAATCGTCAGGGAAAAGTTTACTAATGCAGAGTCGTCTAAGGGTAGCAGCTATCATATGTTCTTACAGAGATGCACTTAATAGTATTATTTTTCTACTACTACAAAAGCAACACTGAAATATTCGGAATACATAAGTACATTTTTGGTACTTGTTCGGAATTTTGCAAATTTTATAACCCCTCGAAAAATTCTCAACTCTCAACTCACCTCAATTATAAATTTATTAATTTTATTGATGGAAATGTGAACAAACTTTGTTGTGGTTTTCAAATATTCAACATAATACAAATATGATCTCCTTCAAAATTAATTATTACATTAAGTATCGAAGAGTTGGACCATTGTGAAAATGCGGTCGACTGAGTTTAGTACTTTAAAATAAATCAAATTAAAAAAATATGTATTAGAAGACAAGTGAGGATATATGTATATACATACGGACATACGGACGATATTTCTTGTATGGCAAGATATCTTGAAATGAATTGCTCATATAAAGAATTGACATGGAATACGCCTTTCATGTGAAGAAGTGGCTTGTAAGACAATTTTCTTTTAAAGAATTTCCCTAAAAGAAAATGTTCATGACGCAGAAAAGCCATGGAAGACATCTTTCATAAAGAGGTGCTCCTTGTCAGCCACTTTCCAAACAAAGTAGAGCCTTAAATGGCACTATGCTATAGGAAAAAAGTCTTTCATGACACCTCTCTGTAAGAACCACATTTTTCTGTACGAAAAAGTGTATTCCGTCACATCTTCAACGATTCCGTGATTCTGTGTATCCTCAACGACTCCTTCCTTTATTTTACTTTATGCATAATGTGATTTACTTAACAGTTTGCAACTGTAAAATTGTTAACTTAATTAAAAAAAAAAAAAAAA
>JAHXMU010025383.1:0-25361 GCA_019455685.1 Philornis downsi
GCGAGGAGGCAGGCAGGCAGTCAGGCAAAGGCTTTGAGCCATCGACAGTGAACGAGCACATGCCTTCCATCCGTATTAAAGCGTGATATACACTGAGGTGTAAAAGTGCAGTGATGACGTGCTAGCAAGTGATCTCTTAAGGACGATGTAAGAGTTTGCAAAATGGAAACAAAGAAATTTTGTTTGTATAGAACAGCTGACATATTGTTTAATCGTAAAACCGGGACGTCCTTGTTCCGGTTGGTAGTGGGCTAATTCAAGTTTTTTTTCTTACGTAGTCACTTACAATCGATGTTTGGAAAATTTCGAGAAATTTCGCAATGGTTGGATTTTCGGACGGTTAAGTACGAGTATTGAGGATACGACTTTCAAAATTACTCTCGGTGGTTCCTGGATGTACTGCTATCTGATATATGTCACGCGCATCGGTTAATGTGATCATTGGCAATTCCTGATGGTCGGAATTAAAGAAAATTATCGGCTATGTATCGCCAATAAAAAAATAAAGGAAGAGAAATAATCGGGAAACACCTAGGTTATAAGAAAAATTATTACTCTGGACCTTTTACATATAAGATTCAATTGTCAGATTTACGACAAATCAGCCGTACAGAAAAACATGAATTTGTACCCTGATTCGCAGTTGTTCAACGGCTTAAACACCCTATCTTGCTATTTAAAACTTTCAACAACCAAACGCACCACAATAGTCCTGAAGGCTGAATATTTATTTAATACGCCGGTTCATTCACATTCCCCGACGGAAGGCAAAGATAATGAAACAAGTTATACTATTCAATGGCGCGTGTTAGAAATATGTGTATCATAGGGAAGCAAAGCGGAACTTGTATCTCCAGCTGCCTCTGCTGGTTGGTCATGCCCACCCACCATCAATTATATACTGGCAATGAAAACACAAAGAAAAAAGTTTGGACAACAATACTACATCTGGTCACGATTCTAAACATCTACGAAATTGAAGGAAGATGAGCTTATATAGGTATAATCGCAATTCCGATATCGGACTTAGAGAGGTTAATAACGTCACGAAGAGTTTGTGGCAAAAGTTTACAACAAGAAGGTATTCTCTGGGGAAACTCTGCTATTTGCTCATCAAAGCAACGCAATAGCTAGACTTTTTGTCGTTCAAGTACGATGAGAAATCTTAAACCGTCTAACAAAACTACACACCATGGCATGTGACACATATTAAGGGCATCAAGTAATATAAGCGACGGGAATAACTAACGGAATAACGGAAAGAAAGAAATAGAGGCTTCATTCGTTACTGATGACCTCCGCTAAACGTGTTAAGGTTATAGTTTAAAGATATCTGCAATGTCCTAACTTGTTACGACGATTGGACGATGCTCTCAACAGCCACATAGCTGATGCCATTGAATCCAGGATGCAATTCTGATTACAGCCCAACACACAACGGTTCACTTCATGGCAACTGTAGTAAAAATTGAACTTGTTTTGCTTTTTTATATTCATACGTCAAATAATGTTGCGCGTTGTTAATCCTGTATTAAATTACATTTTAACAGGAAACGCTGTAAGGAAAGCAAGTCGGATTAACAGCTTGATCAATGGAAACAAACGTGTGAATATGCGACTGCAAGCGGGAGTATAGAATAACACAATAATAGAGATAAAACCGAAGACTCTGTCTAGAGATGTCCTGTCAAAACAGTTGCAGAAATCTAATTTCCATTACGCAGATTACATTGCAAACGAGTTCTACAAGTTGGTAGTTACAGAAAAAAGCTTTAACTATAGGCGATGGCGTAGATTGCACACTACCGAGCCAAACAAGGTCAGGATATAAAAATAATAATAAAGGACGTCTGGGTGTAAAAAAGAATAAGGCTGAGGGCTCCGAAAGCATGCCAGCAGAACGATACTGCAGCCTTCCCGAAGAGAAAAAACCAGTAGAAGTTAACAAAGAATGTACTCATTTGTGGTGCTACGAGAACATTGCCAATCACAGCTTGGGATAATTTTGTCTATTATAGAACTACAAGTCACCTTAGGACCATCCGTAAAATCAGAAATATGTACTGCCAGCTATTTATCCATTATCCTCGACCGACCATTAGTGAAGGAGGCATACTATGCTAAACTCTCTTTTGTAAATTCCAGGAGGATGACCTCTTCAAGGCTTCTCCCAATTTCACTTTTCTTAACTCAATACTGAATCAATTCCGGCTACGTTAATTTTCGTGCCACACTATAAGTATGCATAAATATTTGTTGCTATTTTTTATTGCTCCGTTTTGGGCTGTTGTTGAGGCTATTAAGACAGGCTTTCTGGGTGACGATGACGATGTTGCTGCTATCGTTTTTGTTGTTGCTGTATAGTCAGTCAGCAAACACTGTTATCGCCAGGCATGGGGCCTTGTTCGCTTGTTCCAAGTGCTGTGAACCCCTTTTGGTTGATTTGGTTTGAGCGTTTTTCTTTTTTATTTTTTATTATTGCCGTCTTCTTTTGTAAACTTTTGACTGCAGTAGCATATCGTCGCGTGTGTATGGGTAAAAGTGCGCTTGTATGTCTGTCTGACGGTCGGTTGGCCTCTTGGTTTGTATATGGCACGATTATAATTGAGGAATCGTCATCGCATTTTAATGCCTTATGGATCATTGGATCGTGCCTAAGTCGACAAATGTTATAACGATCATTTGAGCGTTAACGTCGCTGCCCATATCTACCATTCCTTGTGCTCTTCCTTTGTGTTCCTGCCCGGAATGACCGGTGGAATAAAGGAGCTTACCAACAGGGTATGAGCACACGTTTGTGGGTTGGCTGGCTGCTTTGCAGAATAACGACTGGTGGTGGCACATTGCCTGTCGTTCGCTTTGGGGCCAGCCGAAACGAGCATGTCTTTGTTGTATCTGGGAGAAGGTTTGTAATCTTCCAAGCACATGTGTGATTAAGGAAATGTTCCTTCATTCTATTAGGGGAAATAAAATAAATGTACTTTTCTTTGTCGAAGATAAACGACATCCTTGTACGGTGGATGGCGTAGGTGACAGAACTGCTTCGGGCAAGAAATTACTTGATGCAAAAAGGCTACTGTTTGGTATAGACAACTTTTCAAGTTCACAGTAAGAACTATTAAATAAATATCATAAAGAACTATTAAATATTGTTAGATTAAAACATTAATTTAATGAATTTATTTGATTAGATCCTTTGGAAACAGAAAATATTGAGAAAAATTAAAATTTTCTACGATCTGACCCTCTATTATTTTTTCTATAAACCTATTCGGCCAGGTTAACGAAATATTTACTAGGCTATGCAACTTCATCAATAATACCGGGGAACAATTTCAATTTCTTGGTGCCGGCGGTCATATATCTGATTTTGGGTAAGCGATGTAGAAGAATTTCAAAAATATTGTCAATCATGCTGGATGAACCCTTCTACAAGATGTTTTTTATAAAGCTTTCTGATAGTTTTTGTTTGAAATCTAAATACTACCTTTGCAAATAAACACAAACACTTAATTAGTATTTTTAAAGCTGTTATAGTTTTGAAGATATCGCTTCCTGAATTGTATATTATATATTATCAGTTACAATCAAAACTTGAAAATAATTTTAAATTTTTAATATGTTTTCGTGTTCTTTGAAAATGTCTGTTTTTCGAACTTCTACCAACCGCCAAGTGATCAATAAGGCCTTCACACAAGAATATTTTACAAAGTTGAAAATCCCCGGTTCATCCATAGCTCCTAGTATTTCATAGCTAAATGCATTCGTGTACTATGTACTTTAATGCAATGTTGAATGTGGATTTGTAACTTTATTTTATATTAAGTTGTCTAACTTGATACTGTCTCTGAGACCATGCGGTGTTTCCGAATATGTCTTCATAATTCACAAAACCTTTATGATAACTTTTCGATTCCTATTTGAAATGTTGTCATTCACCAAGCATCCGATCAGCACCTCTTACAGAATTTGTGATTTTACTTATACTGTGAGCTGAAAGCGTTTATGAAAATGTAAAACCTTTATTTTTATGTTTAACCTGTCCATCATCTCATTTGACAAGTTTATGTAATTTTGTAGTTTGAATTATGGCATAAATATAAAACAAAAATTCGTTGGAATGTTCTGGTGAGACTCGAATTTGAAAGTTCCATGTCCTTAGCCCTGTAACATGTAAATTAATTTACATGAGACCCTCAGTTAGAAATTTAACCCTGCAAACCCCTTTTTTGATTTCCACTTGCCAAGGTCTTATATTTCAATATTGAGTGGTTTCACCCAGAGCTACATAAAGGATATGGAGCCACCATTTAGCCAAATGCCGGCCTTGGATACACTTGTTGTGGTTCCGCAAGTCTTTCTAAGTTTAAAAAAGATAACTATGATTTCGCTTTCATGAATGACGGAAACTGCGGCCTATACAAAGCCTGCCGGAAGAATGATATTTACATATGTATTTACCAAATTCGTGGCTCCAGAGGTATGGATTACAAAGACGTGGACGTGGACGAGCTTGTTGTGTAATGGCAAGGGAAGATGTACTTGCGTTCGACAAACTGTTAAATTCGATTAGCTCTCCTTTATAGAGTTGTCATGTCTCCACTATTAAGATCTGCGACTACGTCTTCCTAAATTGTATCCTCCTTTCGTTGGTTATTGAGATTCAATACATAAGATATCATACACGTTAACTAATCGCTTTCAGAATTTCAGGAAAAAAAAAATTATTTTTAATTAAACCACTATCCTGTTGCAGACATCTGTCCAAGTAATAGTGTAATCTTAAAGGAATACGTACAGTATATCCCACTCCTTGCTGTCCAAATCATCGGAACATCCTGTGAATTTGCTTTTTTGCGGCCGATTGGCTCATTCGATTTCAGCAATTCTGTGAGGCCAGACCCAGAATTAGCATATTGAATTTCACAATAGCGCATGTCTGCACGTTTATTTCATTATTATGAATCATCATCGCAAACGTCTTGAGGAAGAGCGGGGGCATTGCAAATAGCACATGCAACAACAACTACAATGTCGACTGTAACAACAACCACAGCAACTTATCATAACTGCCCATCAACGCCACTAGCACGCGCGGATGTCATTTCACTCTTTTCGCACGTTACACTCTCCGAGACTACGGCCATAGCCATGGCAAACCAAGCTATAACAACGGCCGTCCACTATTCCAAAGACCAGCCAGTTAGCCAGCAAAGAAACAAAAATAAAAAATCCAAGCCCCGCAACAACAACCACAGCATTTTTAACGACCAACACAAAATCGCACTACGAACAACGGACGGATGGATCGACATTCATATGGATCTGTGGATGTTCACATGTCCGTCCGGACAACCGACGCTTGGCACACAGAGCGTTTTCTACGTAAACCCCTTAACAACAACAACAATGAATCTATATTATTTGTTGTTGCTGTTACTGCTCTTTGGGTTATAATGATCGTATTATAAATGAAGTAGTTGTGTTGTCGGTTTAATTCCAAGTACACGGGTTCGAGCAGTCAGCCAAGCAACCAAACGACCGTCCGGCAGACGGACGGACTCGACTCGATGCTTTCATCATTCATGCAGCCCATGAAACCGTGGGAAACAAACTCGTGCCAGTCGCCAGTTTATTGCTGTCAAATATTATCTTGATGCCAAGCGGTGGGGCCACAAAACCCTGAGTGGGGGTACGACGGTAGCACGTAATAACCAAGGAACGACCGAGATCCAACAACGGCGGAGCGAACAACTGAACAAATGAATGCGGTGCGGTTGTTGTCTTGTGTGTGCGCTTTGCCGCGATTCTCCTCCACGTCCCGGTGTGTGCGTCAATGAGTCTAAAGCTAAGAATGTGTCTGTATTGGATGGAGTCCATGTGTTGATTGACGGTAGAGCTCTGCGAAGCCAGCTTATATGAAATGTATGGAAATACCACATAACTAATCTCGCGCATGGGAAACCTTTCCTCCATGTCAAACCCGCAATCTAAGGGGTCCACATTTAACACCACAATTTGTTGTGGCCCCCCTAATGCAATATATGTTGCGGCCGTCTGTTCGATGGTGCGGCTTTTTCTTTCTGGTGTTTTGTGTGTGAAAATCGGTTTTGGAACGAAATCGAAACAAATCGTTGCAGTCGTCATTCTTCTGTCAGTTCGACGCTCTGTTTATTTTACACCACAACAACAACCATTGCCATTGGCCCAGGTTCCAACATAGAGTAGTGTTTGTTTCACTGTGGGGGAACATTTAATAGGGAAGGTTTTGGCAAAGACTTTAAGGGGATTCTTGTGGATATCGTGAGAAACTTTGTTGTCTTTTCTTTGGCTGGCTGAATGGCACGAAAGTGCTTTCTCAAGGAAACTTACAATGTTTTACAGACGCGATAAGTTCATGAACTGGGTTTTATTAAACGAGCTGGTTGTTTTTTGTTTGGATTCCAGTAGGGGAAAGAGGACGGAAGGCTACGTCTAAAGTTTAACATTAAGAAAACTCGATGTAAAGCGAAGATGCACTGTTTATTTAGTTTCTGATAGTTTTTATGTTCTCAATTTCATTTTCGTTACAGAACATTCTGCAACGGATCATTCGAATGGCAATCCGATTTAAAACTTAGGATAGCGCAATGTTTCGTAATAATACTCCAATGTTGCTTAACATAACTCTTACCTAATCCAAAGAGTATTCCTCTTCAGTGGACCAATGTTGGATGGTCAGATGCGCTGGAATCAGTATGAATTAGAGGAAGCAAATTTGTTCAGAGAGAGAGAGAGAGAGAGATACACAACATTAGATGGGTTTCAACGATTCATCTACCAAATAATCAAGCTGCTAATTCGACGATTCAACTTTTGTAGTAACAAATCAACTTGTATATATAGTATATATCATTTGATATGGGAAAAATGTAACACCCTTTGGCTAAATGACTTCCCAAGTCGATTGAGCGATGTGCGTCCGTCTTGCAAGCTAGCTGGCTGACACGTTGTTGAATACGTAACTCTTCATGGAACTTCTTAAAACTTGGCACAGCTAAATATTTCTCTAGATGGGAGCCGCAGATTGCAAATGGACTATATCTGTTCATTCTTTATGGGTACTCCCACACAAATTGATCAAATTTGTCCATTGTATCAACTTATAATCCTTGGTAGAATTTGAAAACATTGATCGGTTAACCTTAAGTCTTCTGGTACCTCCCATGCAAATTAACCGATTTCCTTGTAATTCTTAATTAGTAGTCGGGGTTGCATTTATTTATAATTCTCCCTAAAACTGGAGAAAAATTGACCCTGTTCCGTATATTCTTACCTCCACATCTTCCAATCAGTTGTACTCAATTCATTTAAATTTGGCACATATCATGCGTTTGGTAAAGGACATTCATTCAGAATTAGAATGGGCGATGCCGTCATGCCCATTCCTGTGCCTCCCATACAAATTATTGGATTTATCGGTTTTTAACTTTCCTTTATAATTCCTAATTCATACGCTGAAGTCACTTAAGTTTTTGTCAATTATATTGGGATCTACTGTCGATGCAAAAGAACTGTACGCGTAACACTGATATTTGCACAAATCCAGACAACAGTTAGTTTTCCATGACCCTGGAGATTCATCCGCAAAATATGTGATAGCGTTGGCTAAGTCCTGTCTGTGCGATTGGATGAAAATATTACGCCGCAAAAAGGATTCAGCAATGAACTAGATGGATTATGCAGAAGACGCTTTGGTGTGTTGGCACGTCTATGTATTGCTAATGCAGTTCTGGTAGGAGCCCCTTCAAGCAGGGAGATTAAATAGAGCAATACAAATGTTATATCAATCACAAATAAATCTACTTGTCACAAAGCCCGGCTTTACCAAATTCCGTAATTTAAGCTAAGTTACCAATTTGCGTTTTTGAGATAGCCGAGATATGGTGGGAATGGCGAGATTTTTCGATGATTCTCGAAACCACCGATCCCGATATGATTCATGAATCTACCCGTCTTATCCATTCTCTACTGCAGATTAAACAAGCAATTGGTCGTGGCATCTCCAAACGCCATTCGACTTTTTGCTGCTGATCATAATAATCTGCGGATTTGAAAAGATTTCTTCTAAAAATTAAAACTTCCTCTCGGGTTTGCTTTAGTAAACCACAGCCAGCTCAATATTTGTTACCACATCCATAGAGATGTAGTGTATCATTTGATACGGGAAAAATGCTGAAAGAAGAAATGTTAGACCCTAAATATTTCAAGACGAAATTTGTTTCAGGACTTTTTATGACGACTGAGCCATGAGCGCCTATTTTACTGGTCGGCCAGCCAGTTGATACTGTAATTCCAGTCAATCTCTACCGATCCATGCATAAATTTTCCACACCCCTTCTTATATTTCCACACAAACTGAAAAATTGTCCATAGATCACTTTTACAGTTAATTTTCTTTTATCGAAAAGTTCAGATTTCTGAACGCAGCCACTAAAAACTTTGCATAATATAATGCAAGTGTTTTTCTCCCGAACACTGCCAGCACTGATTTATCCGCGGCGGTCAGTAAATGACCGTTCATAACTTTAAAAAATTTATGAATAGTAAAAACCAAGCGTTTTGTGAAGAAAATAAAAGTTCATCAATCAGTCATTATGAGTATTTAAATTTATTTTCTAGTTATTTTGAATGACTGCACATGTGGGAATCATGTCAATGATCCAATTATTGAATGCTCGCATTCATCTGCCAACCCAAATAGTTAATTTGCCTTACTTTATGGCTTTTGATTTTCATCACTATTGATCAAGTGGTAATCTAGTATACCATGACATTAGACATCATCAGCGCATGTCACCATTGCCATCAGTGTCATCATGATCGCCATCATCATTCAGTGCCTTCATAAATTGTCTAAATTAAATATTTTTATGCTGTTTTTTGTTTTTAATTGGATTCAGCTCTTCTTTTTGCATTGCAGTCTTGTTTTTTGGTTTGCCCCCACAAATAATCATCTTCAACAGCTCTTTAACAATCAATTTAATCGTTCACCATTCACACGAGCTCACAGCACCGCACATTTGTGACTATGAACGGCCGAATGTACGTACATACTTACATACGTACCTACCTACGGACGTACTACATCCATTTGATGTACCCTGTGTCTGACTTCACGTACCGCCGCAGCGTGGAGCGTTCAATGTCCGTGTGGAAAAATTTGCTATAACTATTGGTATTTGAGGCTGGCGACTCGTGTTGTACACATCGAACTGTTGCCGCTGCTACCGCGACTTCTGGCCTGGACTCAATTGTAAACGTCGTCGAGGTATCACATCGTCGTTGTATGTACCAGCGTGTGTCGATGTGTTTTCGGTATAATTGAGGCTCGTATATACAAACAAAACAAAACAAAACTGAAACCTCAGCTAACTACATATATAAACCGGATTTCTGTTGAAGTAAAATCAAGCAACGGCCCAGGCACAAAACACAAACCAAACACACAGAAATAAATTATTGGCACGTGCTGTTCAATAACTGAGATTAAGAGACTTAAAATCTCTACCTCTCTATTGTAAGCTCCACGCTCCAAGTGTTTGGCAGGCTATTGAGCGAACAGGCAGACAGTCAAACAGAACGACCGGCAGGCGGACAGGCGGTTGATCTGACAGACAAAGCAACAGTTTTAATAATAACCATAATAATACGATTATTAATGTTTTATTTTGTCATTGAAGTATTTTTTCTTTTCTTCTTGACCAGGGAATCAATTAAACAAATGTTTAATATAATTAAATATGAGATGATGAAAAATGATCGCAGTCTATTCAAATGACAAACAGTGGACAAGTATCAATTGAATTGTTAAAGTGCTGATAAATATTAATCTTTCTTAAGAGCTGCTTTAACACAGAGCGACAAAAATCGTTTTGTATAAACGGAACTTAATTAACGGATGCTAAAATAGACTCTCAAAGCATCCGTCTTTACAACTGATGGATTAAATTTACTATTATACATATTTCAGCAATTAGGAGTTAAATGTTAAGAGATAATCAGTTCTAACCGGTTGTAGATGGCAGTCTGGTGTAAATGCAAAGCCTGCAAAAGCAGCTAATTATTTCTTCAGTCATCAGCAATATGTTGGGCCCGCCAAGACAGTATACTCTAAAGACCAGGTGTTAAGCGCGACTCTAATGCTCCACAGCAATCACAACAACTCTAAACCCTGAAATCAAATTTGATATTGGTGGCTCCCATACACATTGACCATAATGTCTTTTCGACTATCGCGCATTGTAACCTCCCATTTAACACTTTTTCCCCTAAATCCCATCTACCTATTTACAGCATTCCAAGAAAATTGTAGTAAGCAGCATCAATCCATTTCCCAGCAAATAAAAAAAATTGAAGTTGTTTGAAAGTAACCACAACACTTCAACACTTTTAAGGATCCAATCCGTCCACTTCCAAAACAAAGGTAATTAAATACTTGAAAACATTGGTTTGATTTCCATTTGTAACAATTAAATCAAAATATGTCGTCATGTTCCATAGAAGTAACTTTTGATAGCCAATGTAAGGAAGCTTCATCTGAAACTTTGGGGAAAACATTTGTTTTTACTATATACCAAGTTTGTCATTCCATTTGTAAAACCTGCAAGTACTCGCCATAAGAATCTATGTCGTTAATGTCCGTCTATAATATTGTGGACTGTAATTATTGGTTTAGAGTGCATAAGCTTCGATCCCATGGAGTATTATGTGCTTTTGCAGTTTAATGCCTGTCTACTGATTTTTTTTTTTACGGAAAGTATCAAATCTTTTGGAATCTGCGAGAATCGTGATAAAAACAATCCATAAAGATGCTTTTTTCAAAAAGAATTTTAGTGCAATTAATTAAATTGTGAAAACACTTTTCAATGGAACTTTTTTTCTGGTGACATATTACGAAAAGATATTTTCTGAAACAAAAAGCGATTTTTTTTAATAATTAAAAATTGCAATCAAAGATTTGAACTTTCATCACGCCTACGTTATTCCTGAATATATGGTGCTTTCCTACTATGACAATCCTATGTTAATTTCATTGATGATTACGCAATTTTTCATTACTTTTTGCATCATTTCGTCGAGGACTTGACAAAAATCTAAATTACGTATACTCAATTATTTGAATTACGTATACTTAACAAAAGCTAAAATTTGGTTCAACAGCAATTTTCAGATGAACTGACTTATATGTATCTTCACAAGTGTGCGCTATTCCGGAGCTAAATTTGGGAGTATTAAGTGATGATTTTTCAATATTTACCAAAATTTACAATGTAATACAAATAACAAAAACTTAAAACTCCAAGATGAAATGGTATCACAGTTATAAGCTTTCTTTCTTGGTGCTCAAGCTTCACCAGATGGAGTGGATGGGAAAAAAAGATTTCGGAGATTTGAAATCCAGAAGGTCGGGAATTCCAGCACTGTCTGACGCTCACCAGGCGGACCACATCAAATTGAAAAAACTTAAATGTTCTGAAAATTTGAAGAGTGGCTAGTGAAATGATTCTCCTGACGGCAGGTGAAAATAAGAGATCCGACCGTTGACATCCACCACTTCATCTCTGTCCGCCGCAGCGTTGCCTTTTCGCAAAAAAAGAAAGATTTCACAATTACAATTTTTATAATTTTTGCCAAAAATATACCAAATATTATCAATTCAATTTATTTAAGGCAATTGAATTTAATTTTATATAATTCTTGATAATTCATACAAAAGGTTTAACTACATAGGTTCAACAACTTATAGTCTTATTTAGGTTATAGCCTACGGTTAGGATGACAACTCCAAAATGTTCACATTTTTATTTTTATTTTAGTCAATAAGCCCATGATGTTCGTTCAATTTGACTGATTTCAGTACGATTAATTAAAAGACATGAAGCTAAGAAGGTGTGGGTTAAATTTGCTTTCTGTTAAGGGTACCAAAAGGGGCAAGGTTAGTTGGCCGATTTTTCCCAAGTTTTACTGACAATTTTAAATCAATACAGACAACAAAAAACCAAAGTTACTACAGTCTACTGATTAGGAGTTACAGATGAAATATTACATTTCAAAAAAATCTGTATTTTTGTATAGGATGTACCAGAAGGACGGTGACTACGCTATCTACTTTCATTCTTGAAACGGTTAAAGTGCAAAAGGTTAGCAAAGGGTTAAAATGCACCAAATTTGACTGCATTTAGTAGTATAACTGAGACAGAGACATGGATAAAAGAAATTATGCCATAAATCCGACATTTATATAGGAGATATTAGAAGAAAAAGAGGTTAATCAATTTTTCCAAATGCCAATCATTATAATGCAATACAATAGACAAAAAAGTAGAACACTACAATTAGAAGCTACATAGATTGCGCGAGAGGTACCAGATGGGACAAATCAATATAACCCATTTACAACCAACGGCTACGACCTGGTAAAATTTTAGGCTCTGTCAAATTTTAAGAAGTTGTTTAACGATTTTCGACCAGTCAATCAGCTGAATAGACGGGCATCGCTCAATCGATTTAAAAAGACATGAAACACATTTGGACAAAAGAAAATTGTTATTTTGAAGCTTCCATCATATCTCTTGATGGCCTTGGATGAAGCTATAAACAGGATAATAAAGCAATCCCGAACTGAACCTCTTTTTCTGCTTGTGAAACAAACCATAAACCAAAATAATGATAATCGTATCGAAAACCTTATACATCCTATACATACCTACTCGTGTGAGTCTTATCTTTCACAGCAAATTCAAAAAAATAAGAATGAAGCTATTAAAGAAATGTTGAAATGCAGTATTATTGTGCTATTTTTACGTTGATAGAAAGTGTAAAGTATTTCTAAATAATTTAATATCATTTGATGTAAATATTTAAAGAAATTTTGAATCTAAGTTGGCCTTAGATTCCAATATATTTTAACTTATGTTCTCTTTTAATTCATATCGGAAAATTGTGTCACCCATTATCGATTGTAGAGCTACGAAAAATATATTGATCATCACTATGTATGGTATACCGGTTTTATAGATGCCTTCAGTTGTACTGAAATTTGGAAAAGGTACGGCATTTTATTTTGCACTTAATTTGGAAGCTAATATTAGAGAATTTAAACTTTAAAAACTGAAATCTTATAAGAAATTTTAAAATTTCTTAAAAAAAGGAAAAAAAAGACTTGAAAGATGTAAAATTTCTAAAAAGCTTTCTAATTTTGAGATCTTATGCAATGGTTCTTAATGTTCGTCGAACTTTAATTCTCAAAATTGTATAAATCAGCCATTCCACAAAATATCGCATAATAGTCAATTAATCTGAATTTTTTTAATATACAATTTTTGGTAATTGACATTCCAATAACAACTTGAGTAAATATTACAAATTTCTATAGGACGCAGTAAAGTGAATTTCACAAGGCAAAATATATTTCAGTTTCGGCAAAGCTCTCACAACTTTGATTTTAGAAAAATTACTGAGGTTATTCACAGCTTTGGCAAAAGCAGTAGTATTTAATAAAGTAAATAATTAGCGTTCCAACTGCACATTTCCATACGATTTTGAATTGAAAAACGCTGGTGATATTAAAAGAATTAAATGCCAAACAAAGTGGATTCTAATCAGATATCTGTCCCAAAATAAATCACTGAATTGTATCAAAATCACCAATCACCAATATTGCTGAAAGATCGTTTCATTATTCGTTTCAAAATCATTTCATTGCTCAAAATAATGATTCTAAGATGAAGAGAATCATTGAACCGAACAGGCACAAAGTTTCCAACGGTTTGCAGCCCAGATTACTGGTGAAGTACACAAAAGCGAAAAGCAACGAAACAGGGCTTCTTTACTTATAAAAATTGCTTGTGTTAACCATCTAAACCGGGATTAACCGGTTAAATAACTAAAATTGCCACTCTAATTGTTTTTGATTGCTAAAGAAGTATTTACGAAATGTAATCTCAAGCCAGCAGCACTTTAAAATAAGGATTTAATCCATCTTTGCGAAATTTTCAACTTCTACCCTTCAGTATTTTTATGCCCTCCACCATAGGATAAGTGGTATAAGAAGTGTGTTATTTTGTTTCTTACAATCAGATAGTTATACTCATATGAGATCAATAAAGCATATATTGGTCGATTTACTAAGTGTCTAGTTGTTATTAAGGGCACAAAACACAAAACGGAATTCAATATGTGTCGATATCTTGGGTCATGTAAAGCTTGGCCCCGATTACGTTGTAGTTTATTCATGTGAGAAAACCAAGTTCTAACCATTATTGCCGCTTATCATCCAAACAAAAGTGGATTTGGTCTCCGAACAAATTTTTCAGCAAAAATACGGATCTTCCTCAAGCTCTCCTAAGGTCTACTTATTAAAAATTCTACGCGGTGGACAGACGCCAAATTTCAGCTTTGGAACATTTTTAATTAAGCACTAATTTGTAAACATTGCTCGGCTGTAACTGAGCATGTTTTGACTTTGTTCGCCTTTGACACAACTCACAAATGACAGAGAAACTGTCAAAAATGATACAATGAGAATCAAAACAGCAATATGACAATCGTTTATGTCCTTGATGGTAGAAAAAATCTATGTTTGAGCTAGGAGGCTACAACTTTGCACAGAAATATTTTATTCATATGCAGGTTAAGTTTGAAGTTATGTAAAATTTTTTCATAGGACTCAAGACGCCTCCAGAAACATTTTTATTTTTCTGATTTTCAATCAATAATTTTGCTATTTTTGCTAAAAAAAAAAATTAAAAAAAAAAAAACGAAACGATAAGCCTGTACATTATTTAAGAGCAGAGGGCGGTTTAGACTCACCCGCTTATTGCACATGGGGTTTGTATAACGTCAAAGCAGCCAAAGATCATAATGTATATGCCCTTTAGTGGACTGAATTCACCTCTAAAAAAATGGACATGGCATGACTGTTTACAGACAAAACTAACAAAAAACAATCCCCTTTGCTCTCCAGTGTAAATCACATCAATTCTCCCATCTCTTTGACATTCAAACTATATATTTAGCTCCTTTCTAATCCATGACTCCAGGAGGTAAAAAATCGCTGCTGAAACTCTAAAATAAACACAATAATCTAAAAACTGCCTTCATATGCTCTTAATAAACCTACCACCAGCCATACCCCCCCCTTGCCATAACTTGACAAGAGATAACAACAAAATGGAATGAAATGTGTACTACTTGAAATTTCTCAATTAACACAACATTTCAACACAATAAAACAGACAGCAGTCAGAGGTTCTTGCAACAAGTGCAACGACACACCAACAATAAGACGAGTGAGTTGCTTCACACCCAGAGATACGTCGACTTTACGATGCTTCACCAGAACTGCTCCCTTACCGGGTGTATGGGAATTTTGTCCGCCCCGCTCGTAGAACAAGAAGCAAGTAAGACACGATTTACAATAAATTTCAGGGGGCAAATGTGCACAAGTTTTGTCATAATAATAATAATAATAAAAAGCATAGTGCATGTTGATGGGAGCTGTTGTTGCTCCCGCCACTGCTGCAGATGCTGCTACCCCATGGCCCATTTGAATGTGGCCTGCTGCTGGCTTGTTGTACAACACGCAGCATGCCGGCCTGCCATCATTATCCTGACTCGTTGCCAGTGTGCTGCTTTTAACGCTGCTGCTATTCATTGCATTGTCGTTGTTACTTATTGCTCTTCGTATAAACCTTGGCGTGCTCAAATTGGATGTGATAAAATTTAAGCAGTTTCGTCCCCTTAAATTGTAATGACGGTAGCAAAACAACGACAGCAACAACAACAATAACAGCCACAATAACAGCAACACTTCAACAATGCACGAGCAACAGGATAATGAGTAGCCTGTTGGTCCTGTTGCGTTTAAATGCGTGGGAATCTTGAGAAAATTGTGTTTCCCACGGAAACCCCTGTTTTTGTGGAACACACATTTGTCCATATCCTCTCGAGATCTCAAATTAATATTTAACATAACAGCAACAACAATAACAGCAGCAGCAACAACTCTTACTATTTTACATTCAGTATCTTCCGTAATCCTTAAATATGCAACAACAACAACCACAACTGTTCACAAAAAAAGTCTCCCCTTCTTTTTTGAACGACGTTGTTTCTGAAATCATGAGAAAATTTCTTCGCAAACACCTGCCGATTTTTTGCTATAGTTTATACCCTGGTTTTGGCTGCTCTTCCCCGCTGCAATGACGAGACCTCAAGTAAAAGTAAACATTTAATTTCTGGAACAGACGGACGAGCGGACAGACACACAGACAGACAAACAGATATGCATTTATCAATAATACTTCATTGTTGAACGAAATTCAAACCGAAAAAATCAACATTTCGAAACATTTTCCCACACTTTGCTCGAGTTCTTAAGGAGAGCAGGAAGGTTGATGTTTCACTACAAGGGGTTCAAAAACACTAACAACACCTATGGTTAATAGTCATAAAACCTCGATATCCCTTTTTCTGAATGAAACTGTATCTTACCACCAACAACCACCACCACTACCGCCACCACCATCATCTTCCTCCTCATGTTCTTGCTGATGGTGACACAGACCTGCTTTATTAGTCATACTCTCCAGGAAGAGAGTTGCTCTTTGTTCCATAAATATCACTAGTATTCACTCTCTGTCCTCTTTACGATATCCTCTCAAAGTGATAAATCTCTCTTCTCCGCTCTCTTGCTGATGCTCTCCCTTGAGGTTAGCAGGCAGTTTGATGGCAGGAACGTGCTTTGCCTTAAAGGTTGCTGTGCCGTTTAGGGTGAGGCAACCATACTTGTGCGTTTTAAATTGTTTGTTGTTGCTTTCGCATTTGTTTCTGGTTCTCTTAATGTTTATTTCCCCGGGGGACTAAAGTAAGTACGTGTGCGTATGTTCTCCCTTTCCGTTTCGACAGCGCAGTGGAAAGGAAATGCAGGCGACTGACGACGCTGGCTATAAAAGCCGCTTGCATTTTCATTTCCAAATCATTCAGAACTCGTGTTCAACACAAGTAACATCTAAAACATCTACATATCGACAACATTAAAAAAATGTGCCAACAACCCGAAACTGTTGCCGTCAACCACTATCAGCAAAAAATGAAATCCAGCACGACGTACACCATTAAGAAGGTCTTAAAGACTTTCTTTAAGAAACAACAAAAAACTCGGAGCATAGATGGCTCCACCAGCACATCATCTTGTTCATCCTGTGAAGATTTGGAGAATTTACGCAACATGCAGGCCGAACAACAATATTTCAACGAAATAGATGACAACATGGTAAATGAGAAACTGGCTGACCTGTCTACGGATGAAGACCAAGAAGACGTATACGTGCCCGTTCGCTTCGCCCGCACCGAGGCTGGTACCTTCTTTTGGACAACCAATTTGCAGCCTGTAACCAGTACCATTGTGCCTGCTGCCGATGAAGATCTATTGCAGCCAGCCTACTGTTACAGCAACTACCAATATCCCTTGATGCAATTTCAAGATCGTTGGGCTCAAGCTTGAACAAATTCCTCGTGTTTGAGTATGCCTACAAAATACTCTTCGTTATCAGCTTTAAAAAACAAACGTTAACTACATTGTGATATCCCAGCAGCAGGCAGCAGCAGCACTCTATGTATGATATAATGGTTCAAAATAGCTTTACGTAAAGTCTTCCTTAGTTTAAGCGACAAAAAAACTAATTATGATATTAATGAAAACAATTAATTAGTTTGTAAGATGAGAGAAAAAAAAAATCTTGTGATATGAAGAAAAAAACAGGATAAACAAAAAGCTTTAAAATACAAACAATTATTAAGAAAAATCAAAATTTATTTAATTATTTTATTCCTTCAAAGAAAGATCTAACTAGATTTCAGGAAAACATTTCAAAAATATGCCTTGGGAGGGATTCTGCACTAAACTACAAACTAAATGCCAGTTCTTAGCACAATTTTCAGGTGATGCACACAGTTTCTATTAGCACTTCGTATCTCAATTGGTATCTTTGGCGAGGTTCAAAGTGAGATAGTTCAAAGCAGTAGTTCATGTTATGAGCAAAATTCAGTTACAAAACTAAATGCCGACGCCGTCACTCTTTTCTTCGTCTTCCATTCAATATTTTTCCGGACTTGGATGCAGTCTATATCATAGACTCAAGGGAGCAAAAGAAAAACACAGATTACACATAAACACAAAACAATGTTGTGAGTTTTAAAAATCAGTTACATTTTTACACTTAAAAAATTAAAATAATTACTTTCAACATTTAATTTGTCTGAAGTAAATATTGGAAATAAAATATATACCGGTTTAAAAATATTAAACTACAGAAAATTTTTTTCTCATGGCAAAGAAAAGCTGTTAAGCATTCCTTAGCTAGCTTGTTAAGCTGAAGTTTTACAGAGTGTTTTTAAGGAGGCTTGTTTTTCGAGTAGGCACCGCTGTTTCGGCACAAAAATATTTTGCAGAACATTTAATTAAATGACGTAATATCATTGACATATTTAAATTTTTATTTATCCTTTCATTTATCCTTTTTATTTATCCAAACAGCATATGCAGGTTGCTGCTTTTAAAGTGATTTGGTTTGAACATCTATAACAATTGATTAGCTGTGCTATAAAATCGAAGATAACTGAAAATAACTATTTGCAAAAGCTCCCAAGTAGCTCAGTTTCCGACCTACGTCCCGGTTCAAAAATCCATTTCATTCCATAAATCATAGAGTTTCTCACATTAAACACATTAATCGCATTGTACTTTTATATACGTACATAGAAAGGCATCTGTTGTTTAATGATGATTCCGAGCATCAGTTTGAGACATCCTTGCTAACCGTATTGATTGCTCAACTATTCAATGTATTCATCAGGACTTCCGAAGAATAATAGATAGCTAAATTAGCGCCTAAACCTGGGAACCAAATCAACGATAATAGCATAATTATTGGGTAATGGAGAAACACCTCGTATAATCACAATAATCGCGTGGTATTTTTTATACAGGGTGGGCCATAAGGGTGTTGGCGGTTTAAATATTCAATTAAAAAAAAAAAAACTACGAAACGTAAAAAAAATATATTTGTATTTTTAAAAAGTAGAAGTATGGGAATTTTTAAGAATTCAAAATAATGTTGTCCAAATGGCTTCCCTCGGCTGCTTGACACTCTTGGAACCGAAGTCGCAAGTGGCCCACCCTGTATATGTACTTTGAAAGGTATCTACGGTTTAATGAGGATTCCGAACATCAGTTTGAGAAATCTTTGCTAAACATATTGATTGTTCGACTACTCAAGGTGTTCATCAGGACTTCAAGGCAACTATGGTCCGAAGAATGATAGACAGCTAAATTAGCGCCCAATCCTATGAACCAAAAGAACGGTAATAGTATAATCAATGCGCACTGGAAGATCACCTCGGACATCTAATTTATAGTGTTATAGCAAAAGTGGGTTTCACGTCCTAGAAAAGCGGGTAATATTTGTTAGTGAAACACAATTTTTTAAGCCATCCAAGCGGTCGTTGGCAGGAAAAATGTTATCATCAAATGCTGAATATACCGTTTTTAGAAATTTTAGATTGGCTCACTGTATTGAAATTTTCTATTGCTGATTTCGCCACGTATGGCAATTCATATTTATTGAAATCCACTAATACAACAAAAGTTTAAACTTCATAAAAATTGCATATGGTAGGATTCTTCTTAAAAATACATTTTCGTATGTTTACTAATATTAGTTAACGACATACTTATATTTACTTATTCACGATATGGTAGAATTTTCCGTATTATGCGAAATTAGCTTATCCACTTCGATCTCTTTCGTTTTTTTCTCCAATTCGTCTCATCAAGTTTTGATTGCATCTCAAAAGTCTTGTTATTCAAAGAAAATTTTGGTCGTTCTCTTCGCCGTCGCCCATCGATTTCAATGTCAAAGTTTTGATCCAGACGTAGCAATAATTCTATTTCAATGTGTCTGTACAGTTCAGCTGTGACCGAATGTGGCACGATGGTTAGTATATGCGACTATCGTTTGCATGATCGCAGGTTCAACCCGGAATGCGGTCACCTCCATGTGTCTGACGAATACTATTAACTTGTAAATACTATTTTAACTGTGACAGAATTTTTCACTCAATGACTGTTAGAACAGATTCAATCTCTTAAATCATCAATCAGAATTCTTCAAATACAGTAAGTCACACATCTTGATTTTTGGTCATCGAAGGAGGACTTTGCGTTAAATCACCTGCTAAGTTCGTAGGTACAACCATTTTTAAGCAATACTCTTTTTCTAAGTTATCCCTTAATTTAACACTGGAGCTAAAATCATCCATTTCTCCAAAGTTATAGTGCCAAGGTTCACTCTTCGTTCGGAGCAAGTAGACTTTATATTCGTTGAAAGAAATAGTTTATTTGGTCTTCCTTTACCACAAAATCCACTTTTGCTAACTCCTTCTCGTTACTTGGCAAGATTACAGAAAAATCTTATGATTTTTGGACAATGATATCAACACTCTTAGCGTGCCCAATTAGCATATGGCTTTTGTTAAAGGTTGACCCATTCATCTTTATTGCGGCCTACCTTCTGTAAAGTGTAAATCTGACAGATTTTGCAACTTGAAGATTGTAGTTGAAACTTTGGTTAAAAAAAAAAAAAAAATTAAAATAAGAGGATTTTAGTTCTATGCGTTGGAATACTAAAGAAGAGGTTGGTTAACTTATATTAAAGCTTTTTATTTTACATTAAAGGTGGCTGAGAACATGGTCCAGTTGACGGCTAGCAGAAAAAGAGAGCGAGCTTATCGCCGGTTTCAACCGTGTCACTCTGAGTTGCCACTTGGGTAACAAAATAATGGTTTTTACAAATAAATGGTTGGTTGAAATGCACTTTTTACTGGCAAATAATTAGTTAATTTTTACAACTTATGCCAGATACTTACAAATTGTTTGATACAAGGCAGTTAAATGTAATTCAGTGTAATTCAATGTAATTCAGTGTAATTCAATTTGATTCAATGTAATTCATCTAATTCAGTGAAGGGGATTAACTGTGTTCGACACCTTCGTTACCATCTCCACAAATATTTCACAGAGACAGCACTATCGATTTTCTTAACGCCTCCTTTGGTGCAAAACTGTTCACTAATATGTTTGCTGAATTTCAAGAAAAACAATGCGTTGGCCAGTGGTATTTTCCAAAGGCATTTCAGCCTCACAGGGATTTCAAAATCAAGCAATGGCTTTAAATCCTTTTCCCGATATGGACTGACGAAGCTACTTTATAGTCAAAGAAATCGTTCAATATGTCGGTCTTTTTTGTCTGATTATCTGGTTAGATGGATATTTATTAGGACTTAAGGCCCATTGGTAAGGACCAATTATTGTTTTTAGTCATAACTGCTGATATGGAAATGGGCCCCATCAGAGCTGTCGTAAGGCCCGGCATTGTTTATCATATGCCTTCAATTGCGGTGTCAACTGGACTTTGAAAGCGAATAATCCGAGATTTTTATCCAAAATGTTCACCAGACTGGTGCGCGAAATATTAAGATTGGCGGAAAGTTTATGTTTCTAACTTGATCAACAGTAATATTTTAAAACGTAAGCCGATGGGGAGTGTAACCGTTGTCCACTAGCAAGTGAGTCTCACAAACTAATATACAGGAAGTTCTGTGTTGCTCCATTTCAGTCAAAACTTCTTTCCAATAAAAATATAGCCATGTAAGTAAAGTCATGATTTTGTATTTTGTTAGCTGGAAATGTCCACATTAGTGGGATCCCGTTTTTTGTTTTTTCATGTATTTTCATAACAATTTTTGTTTAAGAAAAGTGAATTGTTAGGCCCTCTACACACTAAGACCAAAAAGATACGGTATTCAAACTTTTGACAAATGCCAAAAAACGTATTTTCTTGCGCAGAGTAATCAAAAATTCTTTCTTTCGCTTCTTTCTGTTTTTCCATTTTATGTTTTATTATTATCATGTAAATTGATCACGATCTTATTTCAAGTGGTCAAATTTGACCAGGCACTAATCAAATGCAGATCGAACAATTAAATTGCTAGTTTAAATTTGGTTTGTTCTCTGATCAAAAACGATTTTTCAAACAAAAATTGTACCTAAAATGCAACAGTTTTTAGAGTGCTCATGCATACTCGTTTATACAAGAATTTGTGTCTAACTACATATTAATTATTCTAGACTTCACATCGATTGACTGCTTAAACATTTCGTTGATTCGAAATGTACAGATGTACTCTATAATTGTTTAATTAACTGTTACTGCAAAATTAAATTAACTTACGTCATTTTTTTAAGAAAATAATGGTCTTTTTTTTACTCTATGGAAAATAAAGTTGATAAGGTTGACTTTTATTTACGGCATTTAGCGCCCATTTTTTCGACATATTTGATTTAGCGCATAAAATCAATTCAAAATTGTTGCTGTTGGCAACGTTGTCAGTATCAGTAACTAATGAAAGATTTCCAATCTGACGTACGAATTCGTCATTAAACAGTGGGTCCTATTTAGTAAATTTAAAACTAGAAATGCTTATGAGCTCTCTCGTATCACATTCGCGAATATTATTGAACGTTATTACTTTAGCTGTTATAACAACACTAGAGGGTTGTTATACGAGTATTTATGGAATCAATTCCAAACAAAGGGTTGGAAAAACAATCCCTACGATTAAAAACGGAAACATAACACTCCCTATATTTGTCAATTGGCATTACATTTGTTATCCTTGTTAGGGACAGCAAAATGGTATTAGTGTTTCCTTGAAATTCCCTTTGTTGTTTACAAAATGTCAACCTGCCTCCTCACTGGCATTTCAAAAGCCGATTTCCAACAAGTGCTTGTCTTGTTTGTGAGCAGGGGGCTAGACAAGCATTGTGACCGATTGTCGAAATGTTAAATCCTAGGCCGCACTTTCACCAAAACACCCTAACTGACTTGCCGCGGCTGCTTCTGTTTGTTTTTCAAATACCAAAGCCAAGCCAAAGAACGACCTTATTAGAATGATGTCCGTCCTTCTTTTTTTTCCTTTTGTTGCTCTTCCTCATAATAATCGCGACATGTTTATTAGTTGTGGTTTTACGTTGTCATTTAGTTAATGTTCACCTCGGTATGGGTTTCGTGGAATCTCCCTCATTTTCCACATGACGCATGAAGGAATGTTTGTTGCAACACCGACAATAACAATAACAACACCTCAACACACAAAAGTAAACACAATCATTACCACAAGTTACAAGAACGTTTAAGCGTAAACACCGCATCAAGCAACCATACTTCGACGACGTCATGGTGTTTTGCATATAAATTGGGTTCCTCAGCAATGGTCGACCACTTCTACTAGCTGACTGGCTGACTGATTGACTGACTGACTGACTGAATGGCGGTGAATTGTGAACTAAACGCAGTCATCAACTTTCCGAGAAATGCATGACCGATGCATTTACATAGGCAGTGTGTTTGTTGCATCAACAGTCAGGCCATGGTATGCAAATGCGTTTGATCGTCGATGACTGTACGGTTGCTTAAAGATTTAGAACCTGATACGAGTTAGTCCTAGGAAACCATCATATGATAATCATGCGCAAGTCGCAATTTGACATTTAAATAGATTGCTGGCTTACTAACCCTATGCCAATTGACGTTTATCAGATTATAAATGATGTGATTCATTTACTTGTTGAGGAGAATGAATGACTTTGCATAGTCTATATGTGAGTACATGAAACAAACAGGGGAAAACAGGATTTGTTGGAGAAACAACAGTATAGGAGTCAGAAGGATGGCGGAACTTCAGGTGAAAAGAGGCAACTGAAATGAGTACAAAATTTGTAAACCATGCAACCATACTTCCACGTTCGAAGGGCACTTATTCTATTTATCTAGGACTAGGCCATTAGTACAAGAAATAAAAAACCCCAGGAAATGGTTAAGATACTGGAGATATTTGCTTCTGATGTCACGAAGTAAATTATCGACTAAAAATTAGCAACAGCAGACAGAAATTAACTAATGCTTAATGATGGCCTAGCAACATTGTCGACAAATGACTTTGAATATTGCTTTATGGAGGTTATGAGACCAATCGAGAGGAAATGGCTGCAACTGGGAAACTGAAGAACAGATATTGATAGTCATAGCAATAGTTAATACATTAGTTGTTTGACACTTTGAAGAAAGGTCAAAAATTCCACCCAAATGTAGCTGATAAACTACGGAAGCCGTGATGTCCACAGCAACCGCAAATATCGTCCTTTCATCGGTTCTTATTAAATCTTTATTAGGGGGGCTTGAAAGAAGCCTCAAATCGTTTAAAAAATTATAAAAATGTAAATATATAACTCATAGTTGCTCCGTTTACAGTTGTTATAAAAAAATCATTCAATTTAGGAAAGGCATCAACTTAAAAAAATCACTACAATACAAATTTGTGCATAACTCAGAAAATTACTTTGATTTCACCGATTTTCAAGCAATTTGGATAAAGTGATACCCGTTTGTGTTTTGTATATGTATTTGTATTTTAGAGATTTTGTTATTTCAGGAATTTTGTAAAAATTTTCGTTAATATTTAAATTAAATACAAATTTATTTCGGCGATTAAGTGACCCGTTTTCGAATTACAGACATATTGGTATTTTGACAATTTTCTTTGGCGAGTTTTTAATATGAAAAGTGAAAAATGAAGTGACTCCAAAATTAAGGTATTTTTCGATTGAACACCCCGTTTTCTAGTTATGTACTTATTTTAACTTTAGCGAATAGAATGGAATGACTCTTTTCCAGTTTTATGAACCCACATTTAAAGGTCCACAAATTAGGTTATTTCAACCAACTTTTAACTTTTCTCCATAACCAAATACCCTTACAAGCCAAAATAATCGCAGAGTTTCTAGTATTGGATCAACCGTTTCCGTCATGTAGATAGATTTTACGGTTTTCAAATTAATATCTTCTAAACGAAGATACTTTTCTATGAAAATTCTATACAAAAAGTATATGTGAAGAAAAATGTATATGGAGACATTTTTCTGCACCAAAAGTATCTACGAATGCCAATTAAGACACTTTTCTATACGAAGAGTGTCTATGAAGACACTTTTCTATGCGAAGAGTGTCTACGAAGTCACTTTTCTATGCGAAGAGTGTCTATGAAGACACTTTTCTAAGAAGAAGAAGAGTGTCTATGGAAACACTTTTTTACAAAGAGTGTTTTTAAAGACACTTTTCTATACGAAGAGTGTCTATGAAGTCACTTTTCTACACGAAGAGTGTCTATGAAGACACTTCTATGCGAAAAGTGTCTATGAA
>JAHXMU010025384.1:0-11125 GCA_019455685.1 Philornis downsi
AAAATTCTTTTATAAAATTAACATCGAAATATTAGAAACGATTTTTCTTCCTCAGACCCTGTCAATGAATTGGCCGACGTTATACATTGGTAAATAGCCTGATGTCATAAATAACATTTAAGGCGAGTTACCATTCTTGCCCGGTATGAAGAAATCTGTAAAAAAAGTTACCTTTCGGACAAGTACGAGTATTATCTGCCCTTTTTTATGCTATTTCAGAGCAACTAAAAGATCGATATACCCTATAGTGCGACGTGCGATTTCTATCAAATATCGTATGTGCTACTAAAGTCTTTCGCATAGACATTACAGAGGAAGCATTAAAAGGATACATCGGTACAATTTATATGGCTATCACGGTACCGGTCAACAGTCATCAAAGAGTCGCGACCATCGACAGCTATGAATTTGGAATTTAAGAACGTCAGTTCGTCCATCCGTATGTGTATGAAAAACATGTCAGTAATGTGAGATGCGAAATGTGAAAAGAAATTACCAAAATAAAGTTCACATCTTCATCATTTGTGCTGAAAATTGCTCGAAAAGTACATGAAATAATGGAAGACGTTCTTAGTTGTTCTTATAAACTTATTCCCTCCAAACTTAAAATTCTTATTGACCAACTTTCACGATAAAACGTGGAAACAAGTTAAATGTCCCTATTTGAATGTCAATTATTTACTGCTGATCTAGACATGAGGTATAGAAATTCATGATGCCACTGAGTGGACTACGAAAGGGGGAAAATAATAATTCTCTCTCTCTCTCTCTCTCTCTCTCTCTCCCTCTCTTGCCTGCATTACATTTTTGCAATTTTGCAAAAATGCAAATGTTGTTCAATGCCATAAAAATAAATGAATTAGCTGCCAGGAATACAACCTAATGTTCACCTCTTTGCGTATTAATATTTCCAGCCTTGACAGCATTTCATTCATTTTTTTTTTAATTGAGGTCGTAATACCCACAGTGGCCTTTACACACTTTCATATGACCTTGATGAGATTATTCTTACCAAATATTGGTGCATACAAAGCGAATTAAAAACACGTGGAAGGGATCCTCTTACGAATAAAGGAAAAAAAAACTGCAAACAAACACCATAAAATAAACTCTTTTGACACATTATGCAAGTTTTTGCCAGAGCTCCATTGAACATAGCAACATTCCCGTGCGGCTGCAGTCTTGTCGTACAGACATGCCAGGATACGAACGGAAAATGGGAAATGATGTATTGGCGTGGATCCCAACAAAGGTGAAATGTAACACAAACATTAAACTAGTAATGTTGTTACAACAGTAAATTATACATATACATATATACAACAACACACATATCTGTATTTAGCTTCCGCTCCTAAATATAAACAGGATATTGGAAGCTACACAAGAAAATAAATCCTGTCACACATTTTTCAGTCTCACTTTAGAACTTCATTGGAAAGGATCATCAATTTATTGAACTTAACGGTGAAAAACAAATATGTTTTCCATTCCTTTTGAGCGTTTGCGCCAGCGATTCATATCCCGTCAAGTTTTTGAGGCCTTACAACCATTATTTTTTCTAACTTTCCTTTACGGTTTGACACCATTTCGTGTGATGAAAGATAAAAACGGTCAGAGCAGCGTGCAGATGTCGTTTTTCGGTTACCTAAACATCGCCGTTTACATCCTTTTATACGGCGCCTGCTACATGGTATCTCTGCTGCAGGACGAATCAGTGGTGGGTTACTTTTTCCGTACGGAAATTTCTAATGTTGGCGATACAATGCAAACCTTCAACGGCCTCATAACAGGAGCAGTCATTTACATTTCCGCTGTCACCCAGAGACGGAAGTTGCTGCGTGTGTGTCAAATTTTGTATAACTTGGATGAGAATTTCGCCAACATCGGTATTAAAGTGAAATATTCGCGTATTTATCGCTATGCGATAGTGATGCTCGTTTTTAAAACTTTAATAATCGGTTTATACTTTGCGGGCGTATTTCGTTTGTTAAAATCAATTGGCGTTACGCCCTCCTTTACTGTGTGTGTGACGTTCTTTCTACAACATTCTGTTCTCTCCATTGCCATCTGTCTATTCTGCTTTGTGGCAAGAAGTTTCGAAAGGCGTTTGGTGATACTTAACAAGGTAATTGGTCAAGAACCATACATTGTGCCAATCGTGACAATTTTGACGAAAGGTAATAAAAAGGGATGAAGGGGATTTTAGTAAAAACAGACATTAATAAAAATTTCGATTACATTTAAAATTTTTTCTCTGTTTTTATTTTTTTGAAATTCTCTTTCTGTCTTTTTCTTCTATAATTTCATCACCTAAATGCTGCAATAAATTAGCATAATATTTGCCATTGATGGGTTTTCTCTTCTAAAAATAATCAATAAAAACAATCCAATCTGCACCAAAAAAAAAAAAAAAAAAAAAAAAAAAAAAAACTCATAACCTTGCCTGTAGGTGGAGCCGTCTTCACCTTCTTTGGATACGATTATTCCAGTCCACTTGTATGACTGTCCCTTTATCTCAGGTGTGAAGTGGTGGATACGTGTCCTACCCATGATTATAAAGCGATGCAAAAATTCGGCTTTATTGTGGTGAAACATTGCCAAACACTCTACTCATCTTCACGACGCTGTTTTTGTCCTATTTAAAGCAAGCGCGGCACCCATCTTACGCACAGCTTCTTCTTCTTCAAATCTTTGATCAATATACGATGTATAACACTTTCTGCCTATCATTTCAACTAGCTCACGCACCTTCAGCCGACGATCATCCGATACCATTTTGAGGATTTGTCAATTCAATTGGTCGACGACTATGGTGTTTGTTTTGGCAGCTCGTTCGGCTTCGTTTAGACTCTGCTACCCAATATTTTCCTGTCGTAAACGGAGAAGCAGAATCCCCCCAGAGTAGAATCAAGCTCGACTTTAATGTTGTTTGGACTCAGACCTTTCAAATGAAAATATTGAATGACATAGCGATGACTAATGGTTTTCTCGTTTGCTAATTCACTGAGATCGTTTGCTTTTGATGGCTCAAATAAAAATACTGAACAAAGCCTTGAAATTTAAAACATATGTTGTATAAGGTTACCACTTTTCACCAAAATAATTGTTTTTAAACTACCGGCACTATCTACACGTCAGATCGGCTAGTTTTGGACCGCCCTTTACCAACAAATACTTCAAATCACTTTCTATAAGTGATTGTTTGTTCTTATATCCAAATATACTTCATTTTATGCAATATTCCAATTGCTGGTGCTTCTTTGTTTTTAACATGGATTATGTGTGCATCCCAACATAAATTTTTCTGTGATGTAACATCTAGATATTTCACCTCATTAACCTCAGTGATCACAAGATCACCCACGTAAATACAAAATTCATTTACAGAATTTTATGATATCGGTCTAAACCGAGTTAGTTTAATTTTGTCAGCATTTAAAGCTAATTCAAACTATTAGTTTTATACGAGCAAATTCAAATTTTGAATTACTTATTTTTCGCATTGGTAAATAGATAATTACTTAAATTGGTCAGCTTCGGCATTGGACAATTTGAAATTAGAAGATCTTTACAACGCATATTGGCCGGACAAAAATAACCAACAAATTTCGCCGTGGCAGAAACCAGGCATAGCTCGTGATGGCCGCTGAAAGCCCAACCGCATCTGATTGCAGTTGATAGTGTTTATACGACTGATTCAAGGGAAGGAGAACAGCAATAAGTAAACCAACTTGCAATTTGAAATTTATCACGGGCTGAAAACATTTCCAAATTAACTTTTATGGATCGGATGATTGTAATTATTATTGGCATCTTATATGGAAATATCTTATAATACAGGACTGTCGAAATGCTCGTCACATTATTTGAAATCAAACCCGAACATATACATTTATGGGGTAATCTGTCACACAGAGTTTATTCCAGCTATCGCAAGCGGAGGAGTTTAACATAACCACAACAGACCAATTGTAATGAATCCCAGTTTTGCATTTCAATGAATAGTAGATTCAACGCTAACTCAAAATTTGTCTACAAGAAGTGAAACCAATTTTCAAGTTAAATCACGCGAGTACATAGTTTCTTAGACATATTTTATTTTTCTAAGTTGGTATTAGCAGTACGACAAATATCGGTTCTAAATTTCATATCATAAAAATGGTTTTATATGGCGCAAAAAGTGTTATTGACGACTTTAAAATTTTTTCGAGCAAAGAAGTTGCAATAAATGTGGTATATTCTGCTGCTGAAACATTTAGAATATTATAGAAGGCTTTCATTGACCAAACTTAGCAGATAGAAATGTTTACAAGCGATATAAACAGAGGACAAGAGCTGGTTGATGGCGAAGAGCGCCCCGGATAACCCACAATATCTAACAGCGGAACAATTCATAGATTTGGTGCTCAACAACTGTCAATTTGAATTCGGGGATTTTACTGATGATGTTAGAAGTTCAAATAAAAACGTAAACGGCATTTTAAACACACATTTTGGAGTCTCAGCCGCGTGAGGTCTCCATTGGTACCAAAAATTTAACTAATATTTTTCTACGATTACTATATTTCTTGAATTTAGCACTTTGCAACTTTTGACAGCTCTGATAGTTTTGAGCAGATTAAAGAGGTTTAATACGCGCCTGAAGGCCATATTAAAGAGGTATAATACGCGCCTGAAGACCATATCGGAAAATGGTCATTTGGCATGCTTCGATGATTAGAAAAAAAATTTAGAATTTTTTTGAAAAAATAAAATTAATCATACTTTTTAAACACTCTAGTATATAAAAGGCTAAACTGAGCTTTTTACGATGGGGTTTTTTTGTTTTTGTTCATAAAATTTTTGTATTGCCTGTAATTACAGATATGTTATTTAGCATATGGACATAGCATTGGGTTAACTGAACGCATGTTAAACTTGCAAGCAATATTTAAAAATAAAAACCTTTTTTAAATTACTTACAACGTAATAAATCGAAAATCAATTGTATTTCGATAAGTATATGAAAAACAAAAACAAAACTTCGTCCAGGTGTTATAGATTTTCACCCTAGTGCCACTGTTGCTCTAGTCAGTCAGTTTGACTAGAAAAGCCAGACAGTTTTTAAGAAAACAAAATTTGTTTATAAAAACTTGTGTGCGAAGTACCCTCGAAAAATAATCACAATCAAAAAGACTCCTCCTTAGTGATACCAACCACATGCCGAAATACCTCTGTTCCAGTATTTATTTTGTTGTAATTACAATATCCAATTTCTGTTCGAAAAAAGAAACATGAAAACAGTAAATATTTTATCAAAACTAAATTCTTTCTGAGACAAAATTAACGTCACTCGACATGTGTTGTTTATTTCTTGGAATAAGGTCGACTGTGAATATTTTATGAATTTTGACAGAAAAATGGCACAGATCTCCTGCTTTGTTAAGTATTTTAAATATTCAACAATTTATGCCATAACTCACGTATGGAAATGAACTGTAACGACCATAAAAAATAATAACAATTAAGAACAGACAACAAGCAGACAATAAGTTATAATAATCTAAAGTGAACATTGCTAACAACTTATATAAATTTATTAAGTTATTAAATATTTAACCTGTGGTGTTTGTTAAACTAACCACCCACCCGCAACAGCAGTAAAACTGACACTTGCACAGAGTGACCGACAGAGACAACCCCAACCACGCGCCGTTCAAAGTCACGCACATCGTTTGCTCGCTCTTCCGTTTCGTCGCCGATTCGTTCATGCCACTTATGCAACAGGTCGATTAAACAACAGTGACCACCTTTACCTCTTGTATCCATTTCATTATCCTTCTCTTTCGGAATACTCAAATGGATGTCGTCATATAAATAACATGCAAATACAACCGGCACGATTTAGTTCAAATTTACATCGCAGCCGGAATGGACGTGGAAAGTCAGGATAAACTTGAATTGGAACGACCTTTGCGCAGTCGTTTACGCCGCTTCTTTTCGGCCACGCAGCTTTACGAGTGCTTGCAACCACTGTTTTTTATGCTCTACTGGCACGGGCTGACGCCGTTCTACATCTCGGCTGATAAGGCGGGTAGAAAGGAATTAAAACAATCCGCTTGGGGTTACATCAACGTCGGTGTTCACATCCTGATCTATGGTGTTTGCTACATTCTGACTCTGTTGAATGACTGTGAAACGGTCGCTGGTTATTTCTTTCGGTCACGCATCTCACATTTCGGCGATTTTATGCAAATTCTAAGTGGTTTCATAGGCGTCACCGTAATTTATCTTACAGGGATCATACCGAAACATTATGTCCAGCGGAGCTTGAGAATCGTCTGCGAGATGGATGTGAAGTTAAAGGGCGTGGGAATAAAAATTATGTATAGTAAAGTTTTGCGCTACAGTTACATTTTCATTTTCTCCATGGCATCGGCAAATATCTGCTACACCATAGGCAGTTTTCAGCTGCTGAAGAAGGGCCAAAATAAGCCTTCGGCATATCTGCATGTGACGTTCCTTCTCCAGCATACCGTCGTCATGTTTGCCATCACCATGTTTTCATGTTTTACAAAAATGCTGGAAATGCGTTTCAATATGCTGAATTCGGTAAGTGAATAAATATGAAGATATTTGCCAACACTTAAATGACTTTCGAGTGTGTAAAAAAATCGATTACACTGTTGAATAAAAGCAATATTTTTGGGAAGGCAGAACCAGCGAGGAAACTCCACCAGTAGCGACGATAATCCAGATTGAGTTAAAATAGTAATATAACGGACTATGCACAAAAACAAGGTACGTGTTGTGATGATTTGGCGTTAGAGCTATTTAAAGTCATTGGCGATGAGATAAACGAACCTTTACCCCAATGTTCGAATCTAAGCCTACAGCACCCTGCGCTTAAAAGCAATCTCAAAATGTGTACAAACCATAGCCGGATCAGTCCTTTACCAATTGCATGTAATGTCCTGAGATAAACGAACCTTTACCCTAATATTCGAATCTAAGCGTACAGTACCCTGCGCTTAAAAGCAATATCAAAATGTGTACAAACCATAGCCGGATCAGTCCTTTACCAATTGCATGTAATGTCCTTGACCTGATTTGGCCTAAAATGCATACGTATATTTAATACTCAAAAGTCGGCAACTAACCGACTTCGGTGTTTCTACGAATCTGATGGATCTTTGCCGTATGGCGGTAATCGATGTCAAAGTTAAAAAATGATAGCCAAATAACGTATGGAGCCACTGTATGCCAAATTATATTTTAGACAGGGCTATTGCCTTTCGTGAGATCCCTTTAATATTATTATGGAGGTACCGGGTTATCCATTTTTCGGCTCTAAAAGTGAAGTTAAATAAAACACACACAAACCTATGATTTCGGTGAAACTTTTATTTCATTATAATGCTTGGACTTTGCCATTATGTACAAAATGCTATGTCAGTTATATGACTGCCCCTGGATTGGTTGCAGCTGTGGATCCTTTTGAGGTCTTTTTCGATCACTTTTTCGCACATTTCGGGTGGTAGGTTTGAGTTTTAACCGCGTAAACACGGTTTTTGACGTAGTCAAATCCAATATCCAATTTGACGTCGCTAAAACGTAAAATTACGCTTTCTGTAAACTTCTCATACAATAAAGCCAAATTGGTCGTGTTGTATGACTTGTTGAAACCACATATCGCCTAGTTTATAATCTTCAATTGCTGGCCAAAAAAGAGGGTTATCATACGTCCATAGCGCACTGCATTGAAATTCGGATTTTTTTCACTCTTTCGTTCACTCTTCTTCTTATTCTTTCGCTAACAGAAGTAATATTTTTGACAGTGCGTACATTAAGATAATGCACAGGCCTGACCACATCTGTAACGCTTCCAGTCACTTCAAATTTCTTTGTAATTATGCCAATTCCTTGCAAAGAGGTCGATTATGATGACCATAATCGGGCGGTAATGCACGAAATGTACCCTTATTTGAATCACCACTAATAAATTTTAACCATTTTTACGCGTTCTTCGATTGTTAAACGATCCATATTCGTAAATGGCAAATCTTTCACTAAATAATTAACACTTCAGGTGACAGGAATTTAACAGCTGACCGCCTTGCCAGACATGCGGTTCTGAAGCCATTAAATGGATTACCCTGTACAAATGTGGAAAGCTGTAGTAAATACCACTTTTTGCCATATGCCACAAAAGCAGAATGGTACGAGATTTTATCATTGCATTCTCGAATATGGAGAACGAAACTGTAAAAGCGAGATTTTTGGTAGACAAAACCAAAAACGGGTTATTTATTCGATGAACAGAGTCTACTCGCATGGGACACTGCATGAATGTAACCACCTACAATTTTAGAATTTTGGCGCCAACAAAATAAATAATTTCAGTCTGAAGATTAAGACTAAGACATACCAAGCAAACGATCAAAAATCCTTCCAATTCAGATACTAGTATTTCTAATACTTATCCTTCTCCACAACAAATCAACCAGTTCTAAGAGCTTAAAAAAAAGGTGTAAATTTATTATCGTCAACAGCCAATATCGGTGCAATATGTATTATAAGTTGTATTTAGAGAACGATGTGGTCGATCTAGTGCATGAAACATAGGACAAGTTACGTTGATGAATAAGAACGCTCCAGAAATATACAATTTCGACAATAAATTCGATTATAGTGTCAGTAGGGAATGTTGGAGGGACCACAATTTTAACACAATATCAAGACACAGTGCAACAAATTGTAGAAGGAAAGCATAAAACCCAAATGCTTGGATTTCTTTCCTATATGCCGGAATTAATAATCGTGAGGAATAAATTTACGGCTAATAGTGATCTTCAGAATGAGATCGAATGTATATATGTTGCGTTTGAGAATCCGAATCTGGTTTCCAAATTATTCTAATTTGCAGAGTTATTTTTCTTATTTCCTAAATTTTAATTAGAGTTGCATAAAAACTCTATTTGGGACATTCCGCGCAAATGCAGAAACATATTCCGACGATAAAGATTAGAAATGCAATTCAATTTTAATAAATTGGACCAGTGAAATTCAAAACTGGAACTGAAACATCTAACATATTTATTCACCTAAGTGGCAACAAGAATATAAATTTGTAAATATTTCCCAGGCAGTGCGATCGTCATTTTCTGATCCACTGGACCACATTGTTATCGATATGCGATGCTGATATGCCCCTTAAACGATGTTAGGATCCCCGGAACTAATTCACCCATTTTTGTCATAACCTAGAAAACTACGATGCACAGCAATAGAGATATGACTTCTATTGGAGTTGATACAAATAATTTTACTACATCTTTTCTCAAAGTCGTCTCTATAAGTGTGACGAAGAATTCGTTCGATTGACTGTCAGAGGCAGCTTTACGCTGAGCGAAGAACGAAGAAGGAATGTGCTGATCTATGATTCTTAGGTCTTCCTCATTGTGTAAATATCCAGTTGGTTCAATATTTACCAGATTTAAATATTCACTTGATAGATCCAATCAGAGCAGATACAATAGATTTTAGTCTTTCTATATATTGATAGGAAGACCGACACCGCAGTATTTGGTTGCCTCGTTTAAAAACGGGGTAGAATGAGTATAAATTACAATCACCGGACATACATTCTTAAAACTGTTCAATTTATATGAAATTAGGCTACACTTTATGATAAATATGAATGACCATTTATAAAATTGTCTTATGGTCTGATTTTTAAAATTAATGACTACTTTTCCGTCAATAATTTAATAACTAATACTAGATTTTAACGTCAATATCAGTTTTGGGGAATCATATTTGAAATATTTCAAAGATTTTCTTTTCATGATATTTAGAAAACCTAGGAAAATCGAATTTGTTTTTTCAATTCCTCCAATTTGTTTTCGGCAGAATACGTTCCGGTAGACGCTTATATTTTATATTTTCCTTTTCTTCTCTCTCCCTTCCCCCCTCTGAGTGAAACCTTTATTGGGTAACTAAAATTAACAGTGGTCATTTCTAACATGTGCAGTCAAGGCTTTTGGAGCTCGCCCTAGTATGCGCGATTGAATATATTATTTAGTTATCAAGAGGCGATGAAAGGAACCGTCAAATTAGAAATGTTGAGAGGTTTAATGAAATGTTCCACCCTATTGAACAGTTTTGCTGGTACTCACCTGAGGCTCTATGGCAATGATATTAGTGAAATCAACACTCATTTAGATATATTCACGTCAACAGTTTTGTTGAAATCAATCCTACCTTTAATCTTGATTTTAGTAACAACACATACATATTGATTACTACGATATCAAATCTGATTGAAACCAAAAAATATTAATTTTCGTTCAGTTATAAATAACTTGTGACTATTAAGGGTAATTGAAGTAATTGGGGAAATTGGATATAGGAAAGCTGTAATATAAGTAGCAAGTTTCAATCTACGTGTATTAATTTTCTGCTTTAAGTATTACTTTGGCACTCAATTAAATATCAATTATTGCAATTTAAACAACTTATGATAGCTCTGAACCAGCAAAAAGGAAGGAATAGAAATAGTGAAAAACTTACGTCTAGTTAATCATAACCGCTACTCATCGTTGTTGGAATTTAATAACATTAAGTACATGCAATAGAATACAAAATGTACTCATGGCATGGTTTATTTGGTAACAATATGAACAATTTTATCTGACACTTTTGTGCAGTTTTCGTATAACCAATAATGGTTTAAAAAAATTCCAAAGATTCCTTAACCTGCCCTGATATTAAATGTTCTGTCAATTACTGTCACTCATAGTTGAAATGGTTTTTTTTTCACCCACAATTTAATTTTCCTTACATCGCACACAAATAGGAAACTATAAAAGCCCTCTACTCACATAAAATCAATTTTAGTTATCGTTTAAAATTGTGCAGCTCAGTAATTCAAACCCCTACTATATAAATTGGCCGGCATGACCACATTTTGGACGGATTTCCTCAACCCAAAAGATTCCTATGCCGCCGAGAGAACCTTACTCATGATTACTTTTATTATGGGCCTAACACCTCTGCGTATTGCGGGCCCCGTTGGCAAGCGCCGCATTTTCATATCGCGTGTGGGCTATGGCATCACCATCCTACAGAGCATTTTCTTTGT
>JAHXMU010025387.1:0-38658 GCA_019455685.1 Philornis downsi
TTGTTTTTCAACTCGCGCCATCCATTTAGAAGCTACCAGTTGCCTCTGTACTCCGTCATTCCTTGCAGCATTTCATCGTTTCATAGCTGGCCGGGGTTGTCCAAAAGATCTCTATTCCGATAATGGAAAAAATTTCATAGGTGCCTCCAAAGAGCTGGCAAGAAACTTCATCGAAACCTCACGCGACACCGTTACGTCCACTTTTTCATTCCAAAATATAGTCTGGCATTTCATTCCCCACGGAGTTTCACACATGGGGGCTTATGGGAAGCGGAGTGAAAAGCTTTAAGGCTCATTTCCGAAAAATTGCAGCTAATCACAAGTTTACTTTTGAAGAATTTTCAACTGTCCTTTCTAGAACAGAAGCGTGCTCTAATTCTCGCCCCATTTCTCCAATTTCCGAAAATCAAAACGATCTCCAGGCATTAACACCTTGCCATTTTCTAGTAGGTGGTCCGTTGTTGTCGACCGCTGAATGTCCACAGCGCGTGGGTAACATTTCTCTCATGAATCGCTGGCGTAAAGTTAAGGCGCTCTCTTAACAATTCATTAACCGATGGAAACATGAGTACCTTAAGGAAATGCAAAAGCGAATTAAGTGGCAAAGACCAAGAAAAAATATTGAAATCGGCGATGTGGTTGTTGTCCGAGAAGACTGTTCATTTCCTTCCGAATGGAGACTAGGCCAAGTAACAAAGTTATATTCAGGGAAGGATAACCTTGTGCGTGTGGTCGACGTCTTGACAAGACCAAGCCCCCCATGTGTGAAACTCCGTGGGGAATTTCATATTTTCAGCATGTCTGCTATTCACCAACGAACTTCCAAAAACAACGATTCAAGAGCCGTGATTACCCCTGTCGCGTATGCAAGGGCCAACATGCTTTCTGCCGGACTGCCGGAAATTTCTTCGCCTTGAGGCGGACATTCGAATGCGGATGGTTCTACTGTATGGATATTGTCCAAACTGCATTGCACATCGCCACACTACGGGTTCATGTTTTACCAAGAGTGGTTGTAAACTTGTGGCGGTAATCATCATACGTTACTACATATTTGTGGAGAACGGGGAACTCAATCCAAAAGCCAATTGCGTCAAGATCCCTATAAGGACCATATTCATAAACGGCAAATCCAAAGAAGATCTCAGACGAGCAGCTTGTCATCACTTAATCATGTTACCATGTCGTCAATTACCTCACTAAATAACATCAATCTTTTTCCCTCAGGAGTAGTCATAGTATCAAATATTAAAAATCAAAAGCAAACAAGAGCCGTAATTCATCCCTGCACATCACTAAGCAAAATATCAAATAAGTTGGTGCAGAAATTAAACCTCCGCACTACAAAACTCGGCGACGAAACACTCTGCGCCTTAACTATTAGTTCGCGACAACATTCGCAGCCAGTCATTGAGACTACAGTGAAGATAAACAACAAAATATCTATGAATACTCCAAATATATCGCTAAGTAGTTCCATTGAAGGAAGATTCTCTCATATTAACTTGGCGGACCCGCAATTTTACGAATCCCGGCCGTTTAACATAGTTTTTGGTGCGGATCTATATTCAAAAATCATTATCGAAGGTTTAATTCTGGACACTGCTGGTCGTCCAGTTGCGATGAATACAATATTCGGATGGGTTCTCTCGGGCTCATGCGCTAATTAGACATTAAGTGAACTTCATTATAACTTACTGAATTTATTCGTATCATGTTGAATTATCTCTAACGTCAATTGAATTGTGAAAATATTGCAATACTCCATTAATGCAAACTAACTTTTTTATAGAATAATAATAAATAATAATAATAAATGTGTATTCTTCTAATTCTTGCAATCCTGCAAAGCGGTCCGGCATGTTCAGGCCAGATCAATCTACCCTCGTCACAAAACACTACATGCAGACGGCGTTGTAGTTTGTATGGTGAAAATCGTTATTAGCTGAAAGGCAAACAGCTTTGTCGGTTTCATTAAGTCTTGTCGATGCGATCTTTTTCTTTCCGTTTGCAGCTACAGCACAATAAACACTTGAATTTATAAAGTTTTAACACTTTAACTGCGTTTCCTTTCGCAATATACGTATATACGTATTTATATGTATTGCTATATATCCCTTACTAAAGGCGGTAATTGTGTGGTCCATATCCTGAGCTATATTCATACGCCCGTCTCCTTACAGCAAGGCCTTAATACCTCGAAATAATATACAGTCCATTTTCAAAGCTGACAAATTAACAACTAGAAATAGACAAAAGGTGCTTGATGCTACCCTTGTTCCTGAGGAACTAGCTGATTGGATTGGAGAATGGAAAGTTTTGGATAATCATAGCTTTTCACATCACCGTTATATCAGCTTCTGCCTGAGTAAACTGGAAAGGGTTTAAAGAACTGTTTTTTTCATTGAATATGAGGAAAGCAGACATGGGCAAGTATAGGGAGACATTTAACAGGAACTTTTCAAGAATATCTGACATTAATGCCCGAAACATCGAGAGCATCAAGCGATCTGTGAGACAGGTCACAAAGGCTCCAAATGACTCGCTGCAAGCCTCATGGCCCAGAGGTGGGGCCGGGGGTAAGCCACGACCGCGATGGCGGTCGTTGAAACTTTTAGATCTAAGGAAATGCTGTCGGAAGTTCTTCAACAGTGCTAAGTCCACAAGAGCTTTACAGGACTGGGAAAACTATAAAGAGAAAATTTAAGGAATATAAGAGTGCACTGAGGAAGGCTAAGAGGAAGTCCTGGAGTGAATTATGCAACAAAGTTGAAGACACTTCCGAAGCCGCAAGGCTAAGGAAAATATTAGCCTCCAATCCGTGCACGGTGGGTTACCTTAGGAGACGGCAGGGTGATTGGACAACATCCAGTGAAGAATCACTGGAGTTGCTCTTGAATACTCATTTTCCTGGTAATTCCCGAAACGAAACCGTCGCGGACAACACTGCGTCAAATGAACCATCAGCTGTTGCTGGGGAAATCGTAACCAAACCCAGAATAGCGTGGGCAGCTTTCACCCCTGCAAGTCAGCCGGACAGGACATGATTTCACCGGGTGAATTATAAGCGGTGGCTGATACGCTGATTCCATGGCTTGAGGAGCTCTTTATCGGCTGTTGGTTGGGAAACATTTTCTTTATTTTTCAACTTAATCTCTTTTTAGCTCGATACACTTTTTCCAACGATAATCAATGGTTTCTATGCCCTGTTTATTGTAGGAACTTGAAACTTGTAGGTGCCTTGAAACTTAAAACGTAAGGTTGCCACTTTTCACTAAAGCTTTGGGACCGCTCTCATATTGACGACATTTTTGTATTAAATTTCGATGAATTTTTCTTTACTTAATTTTATTGCGGAAATTGATTGGTTCTAAAAAGTTATTTGTATTTAAAAAAAGTGTGAATCAGAGATGTTAGCGGAGTACTAAAGTACGAGTAGAGCGGCGTTCATCACATAGAGCTAATTTGTAACGTCACTTAAGTCACAAGTTGACAAAGTATTCGAACGATTCCAATTTAAGTTTTCAAATATTTACTATTCGATTATTTTGCATATTGGAAAATCGGGTACATTCAGGAAATTCGTATATTAGCTATTTGAAACTTTCCTATTAATATCGAAAGTTAATTTAATCAAAGGAGCTAATATTTGCTCTTTTGCAGATAAATGATCACTAAATAAACTTAGTTAGCAATTATAAATTGTGGCGTCTATGTAAAATAATTTTTCAATTTACAAATTACTAACCTGTATTATGAACATATTTCCCATAACTAGTTTGGACTTCGCGAACTCATTTCTATCAACTGGAATACATGATAGAAATAGGGGGCATATACTGTCCCATTTGAACTGCGATTCAGACAACTCGTCGTTGGTCTCAAGTAACGCAAATCCGTAATCAATGAAAAGTTTCTCGGCAGCTTCTCTGTTCCTAAGAATAAATAAATTACAACAGAGTGTTTAGAATATTGACATATTTTGCGGCTGTAACCACACAGTCATAGTTATATTTCCTTTTATACAAGATAACTTACAAATATACCAAATATACCTTATTGCTGAGAAAAATTTACAAACACATTACTGTTGTTGTATTATTTGAGGAATACAATTATTATTACGGTTAAAGATTTATTACTGAGAAAAATTTACAAACACATTACTGTTGTTGTATTATTTGAGGAATATAATTATTATTACGGTTAAAGATTTATTTATTGCTTAGGACCAGATTCTATATTCCGTGTTCATTTTCTGAGCAACCCATGCATACGAGGTTTTTCAAAAAGTATTTATTTATTCATCAATATCTATCTTGTCCCCTTCAAAGTAATCCCGCTCAGATACAATACACGTATGTAGCGTTTTTTCCAATCCTCGAAACACTTCTGAAACGCGCTTTTTGGTGTCGCCAACAGCTCCTGTTTCGATTTTTCCCTTATCTCCTCAATCGTAGCAAAACGCTTTCCTTTCATCGGTGTCTTCAGTTTTGGGAAGAGGAAATGATTCGTTTTTTCACAATTCTGCGCGTTTCTGACGAATTTCTCAGAGCAAACGGCGCATAACTTCAAGGTAGTATTCCTTATTAACCGTACGATCTTGTGGCAAGAATTCATGATGCACCACGCCATTGCAATCAAAGAAAACAGTAAGCAAAACCCTCACATTTGACCGAACTTGACGTCCTTTTTTCGGTCTCTTCTGGACGCTTCCATTGAAAGGAACAGAAACAAAATGCGAAAATCGAATAGGTAACTCACGAAATTTGAAAATAACGGTTATTTTTTATCACACCTCGTAACAGGAAAATTTCAACATTTTGGAAACTCACCGTTATTTATAAGTAAACTTCAAAAGTCGAATGATCTGACAGGAACCATCAAATCATCACGATGATCGTTATTCTTTGTGCAGTGAATATTACAGGAATAAACCATAAAAATCTTTCCAAGTAGAATTGAATTATAGTTATAAAAGGCATTACCATAAGTCCCAACGTAGTTCTACACACTACATAGCGGACCAAAAACTTTTACAAGACAGGGATGAATCGTTCAGTCAAAATGATTCACATTTTCCGATCAGAGGTGTTAATAACTACTATAACACCAACGATCGACCCTTTCTTTGTTGTAAATTCATCGGAACGATTTTCAACGTGTAGTTTTGCATAATGGTAATAGGGTGGGTTCTTTCTTACGACGCCAAAGCTAAGGGAGAATACCCTGCGATGTCCTTAGTTCTCAAGAAAATGAACTACATAGAACTCGACTGGGTTATGTGCGTAGATCTGAAAACGGTAAATTTCCTCTGGAATCAGCAAAGTGGTTGTAGGAAATATTCCAGTTTTATGGGCGTTAAGCTCTTAACATGGATTTATAATGCATTACATTACAAGAAAAACTGGGTACTAAAGATACAGAAGTTGTTGTTTCTGAAACTCCTCAAATTAGAAAATTGAAAATGATCCAAATTTCACCAAATGCATGACAGTTTGCTTGAATAAAAAAATATTGGACAAATTTCTTGCGAAATGAAAAACCGGCCAACTACACTCAAAACATTAAGAAAGTTGGACTATTAACGAAAACTTTACTTTGTAAAAGTTTCACTATTGAAGAAAATTTAAATTCTATTAACTTTGTGTAATGAAAAACACGAATGCCATGAGCATATGTTTATAGCTCTAACTGCTACTCATCAGATTTAACGAAACAAATAAAAAATAAGTACGAATGTTTTGTCTCAGAACAGATGTGAAAAATAAACTTAGATGTACATAAAACAAACAATATTTGAAAATTGCGGTATTAATAAAGTCTATGAAATCGAATACCTTTAGCTACATGGATAGTGTTAGCAAATATTTGAATAACCAAATTTTAAAAACTTAATCTGACCGAGATAAAATACTTTTCGTTCCCAAATCATTACAGCAAAAAGGTAAACAAGATTTTTATGATACCAGTTTAGAGTTTCTAATATTCCTAAACTAATAATTATAGCATGTCCTTACCTGTTATCTCAAAAAAACGCACAACCGTATTTTCATTTAGTTTGAATAACCTAATTTTATACGGAGTAAAAATAATAGCATTCAGATGTGTTCCAATACTCACATATTTATACATTATATTAATTAGCATTACACTTTTATATGCAAATCTATGTTGTCGAATTTTCTTATTGTATGCGCTTCATTGCTACCATGTATAGGTAAAAGTAATATGGCTAATTGATTGTCTTGGTCGCTAAGCCTATTTGGCCGAATTTAGCTGTTTTTTCTTGAACGGTAGATATATTTAAGTCGATATGTATAATTCCATTTGTCAAATATCAAGAAGCATTTGACATTCGTCAGTCGGCGCTGCAAAATTGCAATATTGGACTCATTAGACGTTCCCTACAGTTCAAGTCAAGCAGCTTTTAAAATAGATTTGTAGAGCGTCAGTTTATTATTTTGATTTAATTGGGAGTTACACCTCAACAAGCAATTCACGTTTTTAGTTTTTATTTTCAGTTGTTCCCGTTTTGATTTTATAGGGTGCTTACATGAATTGTCCGTCTAAATTCGTACCATTTAGAATACGGCAAGGCAATCTCTTCCCCTATATGTTATATTTATGTCAGGTGTACAAATTGAATAGAGCATAGGTGCGAAGAGGTTACCTTGTGGAATTCCAGTAAGCTTATGCCAATAGTGGGCAATTGTTGATTAATGGTCACATATTATATTTCGTCTTGCAAATGTAATTTTATATAATAAAATATATATATTTATATATAAAAATAATATTTTTATCTATTTTATCAAAAATATCTTGATTTTATCTATTTTTATGGACACCTCAGATTATGGTTGATAAAGTCAACCGGAATGTTGGGCTACATATTAAATAAAATATTAAAAACAAACCATAATTGCTTTTGGTAGTCAATCACCTCAAGACAAACAATAATACAAACCATTGTTTATAAAGTCAAAAATAGTATTAAAATGATTTCCCTTAACCGTGAATTCGTTATTGACACATGATTGATTGGAAGATCTATTTGACGTGGATCAGATGGATTGCTGAGAAAAATTTCCAAGTGTTTTGCAGAAACCTTGGCCTTTTCCTTGTCGGATTTTCTTCAAGCGCCATTAAAACACAACAGGAACATTTCGTTAAAAAGACTTTGCTCACCATTTTTAGTAGGTTCTAAATAATTCTACACGATTGTAATTGAAATCGGGTTAAAACAGATAAAACCCGTTTTCAAAATAAAAGAAAATATAAAAACACTTTTGTCAAAATCGTTCATTACAGTATGGGTTTTAAAAATTGTATATTCATCATAAACGGTTTCTCTGTTCAAAAAATTGATAACTCTTTCATTGAAAACGATTATTTTACAAAAAAAAAAACCGCGTGGCTTTGCCAAGAACATTTATTTAACACAATTTTTGTAATCACGTTAAGTGTTACCATTTGAAATTTGACACGACTTCACTTTTTTGAATGATCTCTTGATCTCATTTTGTAATTTAGCGTAGTTTGGATTGATAGAAAAGGATAAATATATGTTCACTTTACATTAAAACTTATGGCTAGGAGTAAGACAAATATATTACGTTTATATACGTACAACATAAATAAATACACATAAATAAGGAAAGGTAAGTACATAAGGATAATGGGGAAACCATATTATACAGTCAGTATCCTCTAGAATTAGTATCCTCTGTAAAATTAGTATTGGCTATCAATTAAATTGCTTCATATTTATGTTTGAATAATAGATATTTATTAATAATTGTAGTAGAAACAATATTACACATTTTGTAATGTAGCATGGGTTGACTGCATTTTTTTTTTCATTTTCTTCAAATTAGCTAAACTCCACTCTCAAATGAATGAAATGAAAATTTAATTTTGCAATGTGTTTTCCTAAGTCGAGATATCTGTTGTGCCGTATCGTCTCGCTAAGAAGTAAGAAAACCATTGCGAAAAAAATTAAGATTAAAAAAAATTAAGATTAAAATAATTGATGTTATCAATAACATGAATTTTTTTCAAAATGTTATTTACTTCGGATTCGAAGATTTATTTTGTAGAATTTCTCTTTTATTTAAAGCATCACCGTTTAAAGATCGTTTAAATGCCTTAAATATGTTAAATAGAATTTCCAAAGGGATATCCAGTAAACTAGATCCACCTAGGGAATGTGGTTCTCAATATAAAGGTCACCACTGTTGGATTGAATTTGTCAAAACTCATAATTAATTGTTACTAACCCATATGAAAATTTCCATTTCGTATTTTAATTGTAATTTATTGTATTTTAATATTTCTATAGTTGCCCAATTATTTTATTTTGTAGAATGAACTGTATGTGTAAGTATATGACGCCAATATTTTTTCAGTTTTTGGAACGTTTCATAATTAATATGGACGCAATGGTTTGGTTCACTAGTTTACTTACATCTAGTCGGCAACCCTAGTTTAATTCAATGATATTAATGTACACAATATATTAATGCATAGTCCTTGACTTAAAGATGAACAGAATCATATCTGTATTTCATTTCATCATCTAATGAATAAGAATTTTTGTTCTCGTTTCATTTTCATTTGGACTTTATTGGTTTCCTGAGGTAAACCGAAAATAAACATTGAAAGAAAAAAAAAGTGTTGAGGACATTATAAAATATAAAAAAATATATAAAAATATATACAAATATATAGTCAACAAGGTTTTGGACTGGAGATACCAAATATCTTTCCTAGGTAATCGGGTGGTCTAAATTCTAATCTGTAATTGGTTTTCCTGTTTTTATTCGTTTTTTCCATAAAAAATCATTAGTTTATTTAAAAATCAATAAATTTGCAATGAATGAATGGCGTTATTTGAACGTCGTTCGTTTTTTTTTTTTTTTTGTTTCGGTTGTACGTATTAGAGTCCAACAATAGTCTCGCAGTATGCTTTTGTCCCAGAATCTTTGATAAGTTTTTTAAATTTTCATTAAATCTTGGTGAGCATGCTCCCCTTGTTCGTCGTTCACCGCTCCTAAGTTTTGTGGAAAATAATCTAACTGTGAATGAAGAAAATGCATTCGTGCACATAATTTTTCAATAATTCAGCAACAATTTATCTGTAGTCCTCACTTTTATTGTTTCCAAGAAAACTGTTCACGATGCTCTTGAAAGATTTTCAGACTGCATATTCTTGCTCCAATGAACATTCTGAAAAATTGTAATCATTCATCATGGCGTCCTAATCTGAGGGCCAACAAATACGCCTTCTTTGATTTTAGCATCTGAAATTTTAGGAAATATTTAAATGCTGGTTTTTATTGCCGTGTGCTAAAAACCAATTTCGGCAATAAAAACCAATTTGGGGTCTTATCGGGTATATTTGGTCTCGATTGTGACGCATATAATTGTTTTTGAAATAAATAATTTATTTAATGTATTTATACAAATAGCTTTAATAATATTTTACAGATAACAACTTTATTTTAAATGTATATTCATACGTGTAGAATAATATAAGATTAAGAATAATATATTCTCAACAATAAATGTAGGAAAATAATATCATAATCTTGCTTGTAATTTTCCTGCAGATATTGGCGCAATTTGCATACAAATTGTGTAAGTGAGAGTGTAATTGAAAAAGTAACACTAGTCTAACAATTTGGAAAAAAATTGACTGTAGAAACGAAGCATGATTTTTAACTAATCTGGGTGCGCTGAATTCGAATCTGGTATAAAAATTGGGCTATCACGTCTTGTTCATTATTCATCGCATGCTGGTAATACTGTAAAACAGTCAATACTGACACTACAATTGCACAATTATTAATTTGACAGAAGCCCACATTCATTCTAAATCTTCATAAGCATGTCATGTCTTCATAAGCATCGTGTGTTACTGATTCAAGCTATTGTTGCTTTGTGTGTGGTGAATATTTGGTTAGAAAAAAAGAATGTCCAATATTAAAATCATTAAAATATGCATATCGTATGTACTCGTATGTGATTTTGGATTTGTTGTCAGAAACTTGAACAAACCACGGACATAGACAATATTTTGCAATAGTTGCAGAACTGTTTTATACAAGTGGTCAAATGGCAAAAAAATCTATTCCTATTTTTCAATTGCAGTACTTTGGAGAGAGTCAAGTAACCACCAAACCGATTGTTATTTCTGTTTAACGAAAGTTGCTAGATTCAATATGAAAAATCGAAAAAATATTACTTACGCGGTTTCCAAACCAGTTCAAGGTCCACCAAATGATCTATTACCAGTCATTCCAAGTGCTACGAGCAGTGAGTTCAAAACATATTTCACCACCAGTTTTAGTTTGTATCAGGTTGATGATGTACGCCATTTAGTGACTCAGGCCGAGCTGAATGATCTAATTCGGGATTTACATTTAACGAATCTTGTAGTTGGGGCAAAAGTAACAATGTATAGAGATAGAAGCTTGGAATTGGCTACATATTTTGAAAAGAAACACTCTATTCTACACTGTACTGATGTTCATGGTTTATTTAGAAAAATAAACCGGCCATATGACAAAACTGAATGGAAACTATTTATTGATGGCTTTAAGTACAGTTTAAAGGCTCTTCTTTTGCATAATGGAAATGAAAAACCATCCATACCAATTGCTCATGCCGTTAATACAAAGGAAAATTACGAATCAATGACTGAAATTTTGACATTACTCAAATACAACGATAATAAATGGAAGATCTGTGGTGACCTTAATTTCTTTGTATTTAAATTTCTTTGTGTATATATAGTATAGACCAAATAACTATAAATTAATCTGTTTCAGGTCATTTTTTTTTTGACTGGTATGCAAGGAGGTTTCACAAAATAGAACTCAGAATTCACCAAAGAACTCAGTATTCACCAGGAAAACAAAATATTTCAAATAAACCATTAATTGATCCAAATGACGTTCTTCTTCCACCGCTGCACATAAAATTGGGCCTTTTTAAGAACTTTGTCAAGGCTCTGGACAAAGATGGAGCAGCATTTAAATCTTTATATATATAATTCTACTGTACGGGCGTTGTCAGTGAACTCCTCCTAAACGGGATGCCCGGGATGGTTTAGATTTACAATTCGGTCCAATTGCACAAAGGGGCATAGGTGCATAGGTTTGGTGTACATATCTTAAGTGCTACTGCAAATATGCGCGGGATTGGACAATGGGAAGTGGTACCTCCTATACAAACCACAAATTAAAAAGCAATTATTTCTGCTCCTGCTAAAATTTGAAGGCAAAGCAACGTTTGCCGGGTCGGCTAGTATTTCCTAAAATTTTAAATGCTAAAATCAAAGGAGGCATATTTGTTGGCCCTCAGATTAGGAAGCCATAATGAATGATGACAATTTTTCAGAATGTTTATTGGAGCAAGAATATGCAGTCTGGAAATCTTTCAAGAGCATCATGAACAGTTTTCTTGGAAACAATAAAAGTGAGGACTACAGATAAATTGTTGCTGAATTATTGAAAAATTATCACGAATTAGGTGCACGAATGCGCTCAAAATGCAGTTTTGCATTTAGATTTTTTCCACAAAACCTAGGAGCGGTGAGCGACGAAAATTGAAAGAAATTTTTAGGATTTTGGGACAGAAGCATGCTGCGAGACTATTGTTGAGCTCTAATACGTGAAACCGAAACAACAAAATAAAAACGACGTTCAAATAACGCCATTCATTCATTGAAAATTTATTTATTTCTGAATAAACTAATGATTTTTTTATTTAAAAAACGAATAAAAACATTTTTTTTTTTTTGAAAACCTGACGTAGTAGAGGAAAACCAATTACAGATTAGAATTCAGCCCACGAAATTATCCTAAGAAAGATGTTTGGTTGCTCCAGTCTAAAACCTTGTTGGCTACTGTAATTAACCGCAGAATAAGAAATTTTGGGAAAACGTTTCACAATTTTAAATATTCCCGAAAAGAATACCACAATTCCCAAAAATGGTTGTTTTTTGAAGTTATTTTTTATCTTCGTAGTTTACGGATAACTGATGGCTTAACTTGATACATTTATATATTGAACAAATTGAGTTATAAATTTGCATTTAAACAACTGAAAAATAACTTGTGCAATTAAGGACACTTTGAGTTAAAATTGATTTTTGATAAAAAAATATCTCATATTTTGTCGCCATTGTGACATCTAGTAAGACAGCTTGGACTTTAAAGTTCAAAGCATTCTAAGTTTTTCTTATCTTTCAAAATAATGACAGTTATATGTTCCTGGAGAAAAAGGGATGATAATATTTGTTTCCAAAATTGTTGCAGAAATATGCCATTTTTCAAAAATTAGCGTATTATCTTTTACAGCTTACGTGTAATTTTATTGGCGTTAATAACATGTTTTCCGAAATACGGGGGCAGTCCCAAAACTAGCCGACATGACGTATACATGGTGTCAGTGGTTTGAAAAAAAAATTGTTTTGGTGAAAATTGGCAACCTTATAAAACATATGTTTTAAGTTTCAAGGCTCCACGTTTTATAGTATTTTTATTTGAGCTGTCAAAAGTAAACGATATCAGTGAATTTGTAAACATGGAAAAAATGGTCACCGTTATTTAGTTCAGTATTTCCATTTGAAAGGTCTCAGTAAAACCAATATTAAAGCCGAGCTAAATTCTACAAAGCGAGGTCTCTTTTACTTACGCGATTGAAGCGACGGATAAACTCATTAATTGTTTCAGAAACCAATTAGTATTGGAAGAGGCATCATTTCCGAGGAAGAAGAACTATATTATATTTTCTGAAAAAACTCGGCACGTGATTGAATTCTCGGATAGGGACACTCTCATCGAAGAGATCAAGCTTGCAGTAAACCCGAACGTTGTTGATTCAATACATTACGACCTACCAACGTTGGCAAGCATCCAGCACGAACTGATTAGATGTTTCCCATCCACAAAATTCTGGAACTGCAGAAGGATGGTCCTAGACATTTTTGGCGGGAACGAGCAGACAGAAATAATTAATTCAGAGCACAATCGTGCTCACAGGGCAGCTCAGGAAAATGTCAACCAAATTCTGATTGACTACTACTTTCCGAGAATGACTAAATTGGCAAATCAAATTGTGACTAATTGTAGAATCTGTGCAAGAGCCAAGTACGATAGACATCCGTGTAGTCAGGAGTTGGGTGCAACCCCTGTACCGTCCTGTCCGGGCGAAATTATCACATCTATATATTTTCTACTGACCAGAAATATTTTCTTACTTGCATTGACAAGTTTTCTAAATTCGCTGTTATCCAGACAATTCCTTCGCGCACTATAATAGACCGGAAACCCCCACTTATACAATTAATGAATCTCTTTCCTGACGCTAGAAATATTTATTATGATAACGAACCATCACTAAAATCTGAGACCATTACATCTTTGATGCGGAATCAATTTGGGGTCTCTATTGCAAATGCCCCACCCCTCCATAGCGCCTCGAATGGACAAGTTGAGCGGTTCTACAGTACCTTGCTGGAGATAGCAAGATGCCTTAAATTGGAGAAGAAAATCGATAGCACGGTTGACCTCATTTTACTTGCGACGGTTCAATATAATCGGACAATTCACTCTGTGACCAAAACTAGGCCAATCGGTGTAATTTAATCCACATCTTCCGATACTAGGTAACAAATTCGGACAAAAATAACAGAAGCTCAGCGGATACTAATGGAAGGGAACAACTCTTCCAGACAGAATAGGACGTTTCACGTAGGGGAAATTGTATTAGTTAGGAACAACAAGAGATTAGAGAATAAACTTATTCTCTATATTCTGAGGAAAAAATAGAAGCAGACTTAGGAACTACAGTTCTCACTAAGGGGAGGGTAGTCCATAAGGAGAACCTAACCTAAACCTAAATCCTATACTTCTGCATTCTGAGGATTTGAAGAAGTTTATTTACCAAACCTCTATTAACACAACCATAGCAGATTTAATGGAAACTTCCTACGTTAAGGTTTTATTAGATAATAATTTTCTATATTTCCTAATTAAGTATCCTATACCTATAATAGTGTGCAAGAAAATAATATTGATCCCAGTTCAACATAATGGGAGGGTTTTACACTTTGCTGGGAATACCGTTGCTGACTGTGAAAATAAAATACTTGGTATAGGAAATTGTACAACCACACTCGCGTCGTCGTTCTGTCGAGAGCTACCCCAACCGTCGTGTGCTCAAAAAAAAAATCTCTCTGGCAACCTAGCCCACTGCACCACCAAACCTAGCCATCTTAATCAATAGTCGTAATTGATGATGGTATCGTTATTGTCAATGATAACTCCGTTATAATAGGAACCACGAAAAAGAACAAAACATTCATTGGAACGCCGAATGTAAGTAGATTCGGCAATGAAATCCAAATTAATTCAACCACATTGTTTGCGGAAATATACATATTCCTCCTATTTATTTTTTTTCTAAAAACAAATTGTTTTCTATATAAAACAAATCTGTATACTGCACCTATTACAATATTCTCCACTGTACACTAAACTATGTTGTATCTTAACTCCCAGTATCTTAACCCCCAGCATCATACATTTACTTCACAACAACAGCCTATGCTAATTACTGTTGTTGTGTTGTTGTTGTTGTGTTGTTGTTGTTTTGTCTGAGACGAACGAAGGGATTAAGCTAATCCGTTTATTGCCCTTGAATTGCATTGGTGAAGTCAATGCATGCATGGTTTTTAAAAAACTATCTTCAGACATTTAGTCTGAAGATGTTGTTAGTTATTCAAACGTTTTATTGGAACTGAACATATTAATTTAATGTTACAATAAGGAAGTTTAAAAACTAAAAATACAACAAAGCAATTTACTTTATTTTGCTTTCTTTTGTTTTTTCTGATATTTGAGTAATGTAACATTAACCATTTTGCAACAACCTATTCGCAGACGTTAGGTCAGCAAGATTTTGCATTTATTTTGTTAAGCGTGTGAATGCTCAATTCTTTGGAATAGACACCATTTAGTATATTGTTAAGCGTGTGAATTAATTTTGACAATAACTTCCGTTAACTCTTCCGCCCTTAAATGCGTTCGTCCACGAGCGGTCTAGAAGTAGGGTAAATTATGTAATTTTGCTGTTGATGTTGGGATTGAATTATTATCTTTTGGAGCAGGTATCTCTGTTTCGGGATCCAAGACTACTGTGGTTATTAATTTTTCATTTTTTGCTTTCTTGATGGCCAAAAGTGTTAAACCAAGTGTAAGAAGAAAAGCAATAGAGATTGTAGCATTAGATACCCAAGTTTCTCTCCGTATTCTATGAATTATCTTTATGTTTTTTAAATGTAGTTCTTGAAGTGACTCTAGAGATAACAGGTTAAGTCTCTTTCCTTCTATTGGGGATTCTTGTATTATGGCGGGTATTGGTGTCATATAAGATGCTTCTAGATTTCTGTATACTTTCTCATTGATTTTTATTGTGGTATTGTCAAATCTTATAAGAAAGGTTCCACTTAACTCATATCTCATGGACTCTGTTCGTATAGTTTCGTTTACATTATTGAGAAGAATAAGTATTTCTGATATTTCTTCAATGCGTTGAACATAGTGAGTGTTGCTGGTTGTGCAAGTTGGTCTTTGATTAAACATGATATTTTTAATGCATTTATGTATCTTTACTTAAATCTATAATTTGATTTCTTTTACATATTTCAATTTTATTAAATTGTAAGCAATTATTAGTTATTGCATATATATCGTTTTCATTTACAAACATTTGTTTAAAAGTTAAATTTATAATAGGATCATTTAATAATTGGTTTTACAATAATATTATTATATGAAGTAGGATTTGTCAAAGGAATTTTAATTATGTATAGGAGGTTTGTACCATTACTTAACATGTTAACATTCGCCAATTCTAAAGCTTCCTCTATATTGTTAAAAGGCATTTTCTCTTTTTTTCAATTTCTCTATATCAATAGTCATTTCTTCTTTGTTTAATAGGAATGAATTTATAATATTATTTTTAGCCCATTGTATGGCATACTTTATATTAACAATTGTTTCTTTGACCAATCTTATTTTATTTCTTAAAATTTATATTTCTTCATCAATCAATGCTTCATCCTTTCTTATTGTATTTGAAAAATCATTTACTAAGTTTGTAATATTGTTCAGCCTGTTAGCGAAATCTGTATTTTTTATCATTTGCCCCTCGTTGTTGTCAGCTATTTCGTTTAACGTCTTATAAATAAGTTCAGCGTCATCATGGTCGGGTGACCCTGCAATGAGTTTCCAAATTTTCCCTAAAGTATCTATTTATCTGACATTTCTTTGTGGTGTCATGATCCTAAGAGTAGCTAACAGATCCAAGCTTTGGTTTAGTTCAAAATACATGGTTGGATATAATTACACAAAAAATCATAATATGATCCAAGATTAATTGGATGTATGAATTTGAAACTTCCGTCCTGAATATTTCCGTAACCGTTACCTATAATTACAACGTATGAGTCAGTATAGTTATGAATGTGAACCTCTTCCCTTAGCATTGGCAAAATCAATCTAGAAAAAAACAAAATTAAAATATAAAATAAACGTATAGTTTTCATAAACTCTATTATTTCTTCAGCTTCTGCCTACCCTAGCTTTTTATAAGGTCCTTATGCACAGTTCTGTTTGATTCCGTTAACACGGTACTTTTCCTGTTTTCTAAATTTCCTCCTTATATCGAGGTGATAATTTTGTACGTAGTCTTCTATTTATCCTGTGGTATATGCACATATCAGATTACTAATATAACATTAAATGAATACCCTTAATGTTTTGATAACCACCTCTGTGTTATCACAGACAGATGTGATATCTGCATACTCACCACAAATAGTTAATAATAACAAATTTAATTACATTAAGATCCAATACCTGTGTTGATTCTTCTTCTTGTATATAAATCAATATGTAAATAATGTTACTCACTCTAAATGTACATGGCAACGAAATAAGACCTGTTAAGAATAAAGTTATTGATATATAGAGAAACAAACGGTGTTTAATATATCACAGTGGCGGCGAGGAAAAAAGAAAAAATCATGGCCGAGCAAACCGCTGCAATAATTGGAAGAGTTCCATTTTTCGATCACGCCGAAAAATCGTGGAAAGTATTTATAGTCCAATTGCAGCAATTTTTAATTGCAAATGGTATCACTGAGGAAGTGAAGAAGAAGGCAATTTTAATTACATCGTTGTCAGAAGGTACATATATTCTGTTGCAGAATTTGGTGTCCCCGGCATTGTTAGATGCGGCAACAACAACTTTTGACCGCTGCGTTGAAGTAATGAGGAACCATTTTAAGCCGGCAACAAGTGGTTTTACTGAGCGGTTCAAGTTTTATAATTCTGCAAAGTTGCCAACAGAGTCGATAAATGAATGGGCAGTCCGAGTGAGGCAATTAGCAACAAACTGTGAGTTTGAGTCCCATTTGGAAACAGCAATCCGGGATAAATTTGTAATGGGGCTGGACAAAGGGCCAGCCAAAGACAAAATATTCCTGGAGCCCGTTACAACAACCCTGGAAAAGGTGATGGAGATTGCAAACAATGCAGAATATGTATTGCAACAATACAAGCAAAGTGAAGTGAAGCTAGAAGCTGATTTCAATTACATGAAGAGGCGAGGGCATGCAGCAGGGTCGAAAAGAGAGCAGCAGAAAAGTGAACAGAAGAAGCAGCAGTGCACGCAACAAGCAACAACAACAACAGGCAACAAACAACAACAGTGTACGGTTTGCGGTTTTACAAACCACAGCGCATCAGAATGTAAGTTTAAACACTACAAGTGCAATGTATTTAAGCAAAGAGGCCATTTAAAAAAGATGTGCAAAGCGCGCCATTTAAATTTTTTAGATAATCAAGAAATGAGCCTATTTTCAATGAGGGGAGCTAATGATGGCCCCATAACAATTAATATTTCGGTAAACGGTAGTCCGTTGGCAATGGAGTTAGATACTGGTTCAGAATATAATGTGATATCTGACAGTACTTATAATTCTTTATTTTTTAATTATAAATTAAATCCAGTTAAAGTGTTGTTGAAGTCTTATAATGGTGTGCCGATCAGACCAATGGGTGTTTGTGATGTGCCTGTAGAGCACAATGAAAAGAGTAAAATGATTTCAGTGTTAGTTATTGAAAATGGTGGCCCACCCTTGTTGGGTAGAAGTTTTTTAAAGACATTTGAAGTGCAAATGTCTAATTTTAATTACTCTTCAAATCAAAATGATGAAAAAGATGTCATTTTGAAAAGATTTTCACATCTGTTCGATGGTTCGCTTGGTCTTTTTAAGAATTGTAAAGCAACGTTAAATTTAAAAGAGGACACACAACCAAAGTTTTTTAGGCCAAGGGTAGTACCATTGGCAATCAAAGAAAAAGTCGAAAATGAAATAGATATGTTGGTGTCGTTGAAAGTATTGGAGCCGGTGGATTTTTGCGAATGGGGCACGCCTATTGTGCCGATAATTAAAAAGAATGGCGGAATTAGAATTTGTGGTGATTTTAAAGTCACGGTGAATCCTTGGTTGAATGTTGATAAGTACCCACTGCCACGAATAGAAGAAATTTTTGCCAAATTGCATGGTGGTGAGGAGTTCACTAAATTGGACTTAACCATGGCTTATCAACAAATCGAATTGGATGAGGATTCAAGGAAGTTTACCACAATTTCTACTTCCAAAGGTCTTTTTCAATACACTCGACTAATTTTCGGTTTGGCATCAGCGCCTGCTATTTTCCAGAAAATAATGGATTCTTTGTTGGTTGGTTTAGATGGTGTGGTTGTTTTTCTCGATGATGAGCTCATTACGGCCCCAAACAGGAAAATTCACGTGGAAAGACTTAATAAAGTGCTAAACATATTTTTTTTCCGTAAAAAAATTCAATACTTAGGTCATATAATTGACAAACGTGGCTTGCATATGAATCCGGAAAAAGTTCATGAAATCAACAGTATCCCATATCCTACCAATGTTAAAGAATTACAGTCTTTTTTGGGGATGATCAATTTTTATAGACGGTTTATTCCGGAAGTGTCCACATTGTTACATCCATTATACGAGTTGTTACAGGTTAACACAGAATTTGTTTGGACAAAAGTTTGTTCAAAAATAGTGGATAAAGTTAAAAGATTTTTGACAGCTGAAAATTGTTTGGCTCATTATAACCCAGACTATGGGACAAAACTTACTGTGGATGCAAGTCCTGTAGGAGTAGGTGCGGTTTTATCGCAAATTGATAATTCAGGAGTGGAAAAACCGATTGAATTCGCATCACGAACTTTGTCTCAGGCGGAGACACGATATTCTCAATTAGATCGTGAGGCTGTGGCGATTCTGTTTGGAGTTAAAAAATTCCATCAATATTTGTATGGACGACAGTTTACATTGGTAACGGACAATAAGCCGCTTCAACACATTTTTAATCCTAAAAAGGGTATACCTCAAATGGCATCTAACAGGTTGCAACGAATTGCTTTGTTTTTGTCGGGGTATAGTTATGATGTGTGTCATGTGAAATCAAGTGGCAATGTAGCCGATTATTTTTCAAGGTTCCCAAGAAGTTCAGAGGAAATGGTGGAAGAAATTAACATTAATTTTCTACGACAATTGCCAGAAGAGCGAAAGTTTTTAAATTTTGATGCAATTAAGACTGAAACGGGGTCCGATAAACTGTTACAAAAAGTGATGAAAATGTTGTTGACTGGGTGGCCAAGAAAGTGTAACGATTCTGAATTACGCCCATTTTTCCTGAAAAGATCGGAATTGTCCGAAGAGGGAGGATGTGTTTTTTGGGGGTACAAGGTGGTCATACCACAAGCATTGCAAAAAAGCACATTAAATTTTTTACATTCAACTCATGTAGGAATCGTGAAAATGAAATCGATGGCAAGGGAATGTTGTTGGTGGCCCAGCCAGAGCAACGAAATAAGACCTGTTAAGAATAAAGTTATTGATATATAGAGAAACAAACGGTGTTTAATATATCACAGATCCTAACATATATGTTTTGTCCTATTGGGTAGTCTTTAAATGGTTTCCTGCCCTTGTTATGAACCTTAATATCTTTCAGCTACTTTTTTACGATTGCCTCTATATTCTCTTTCCTAGCATTTTCATATTGCTCTGGACTAGTAGATACTCTTCTTCCAAACAAAAGTTTAATTGGTTTTTTCCCATAGTAGAGTGAATGGTATAGTTGTATTCATAGACTGATCTATCTAATAATTCTTCAAAGCTTCTATGTTTTTTCTGTTTTTAAACAACGCATTATTTCTCCTAAGGTCGAATGAAAACGCTCCACCTGGCCGTTTACCGAACTTTTGTAGGGTGGAGTTTTAAATATTAGTATGTTTAGTTGATCTTCTAGCATAAATTGGATTGAATCGGAATTTAGTGATTTTTTATTGTCTATAACAACAATTCTAGGTACTCCAAAATTAAAAAGCATTTTCCTCAGTGGTTCACGAATATCCCCGATTGATCTTGATTTTATGGGCGTTGCCTGAACATACTTTGTGAGTTTATCTATTGCAGTGAGTACAAAGTTGTTTTCGGTAGTCCAAATATCTACATGAAGTATTTCTCCCGCATATTGAGGAACTGGAGTTGGTGATATATTGAATTTATTAGGATGGCGGTCATATTTTCCTTCTTTACAAATTTTACATTGGCTTATTATTCTGTTAAGCTTTTCACTCATTTTTGGAAAGTAAAAAGTTTCTATTAGCTGCATTTTATTCTCCCTAGCATTACGGTGTGCTCTCTTATGAACTCTGATTATCTCTTCTTCCTGCCTTGCAGTGTCAGTTAAGTCCTCTACTTTTGTCTGCGTATGTCTAACCCTATATTTTGAAAAATGAAGAGGATATATTGCCTGAATCCTCCCCAGTATACTCTCACAAGTAAACAAACCGTTTACGATAGATGGATTAAGATAATTCCTCAGGACTCTTACTACATATAGTTCGTCATCTGTGAAATTTGGAGCTGTTATAACATGTCTATGGTAAGTTGAAAATGGTAATTTAAATTGGTATTCATTTGACTCGCCTGAAAGAATTAAAATTTGATTCTTAAATACATTAATAGGACATTCCACTGAAGGAATCAGGGTTTCGCCTGAACTTTCGTCACTATGTACCGTGGCTGTTAAAACATTTACATCTATATCCCTATCACAAGGAGGTCTCGAAAGAGCATCTGTTACCACGCTATTTTTTCCGGGTTTATAATGGAGTTCATAGTTGTACTCCTCCGATGATGAGTTGTACACCTCCAATATTGCCTTCCAACGCTTCATTTTTGCGTTGTTATTTTTATTGCTCAAAGCGTGTGAGTGGTTGATGATCTGTATATATGATTACCTTAGCGCCACCATACAAATAATTCCTGAGCTAATTTAATGACCAAATAATGGCCAACATTTCCCTTTCATTGGCTGCATAGTTTTCTTCGGTCTTATTGAGAGATCTCGAAAAGTGATTGGTCTATTTTTCTGGCTAATAACGGCTCCAATAGCGTAATTAGATGCATCAGTTGTAAGTTCAAAAGTTTTACTAAAGTCTGGGAATGTCAAGATCACATTTCTGGATGACAGTATAGTCTTCAGTTTATCAAAAGCTTCTCTTGCAGACATATCGAGTTCTAACCTTTTTTTGCTGGATTGTTTTCGGGACACACGGCCCTCTTCCCCTCATAAGAGGTTTGTCGGAGGTTTTCTATTTTAGCATAATCTTTGACAAAACGACGGTAATAACCGGATAATCCAAGAAAAGATCCAAGATCTTTTAATGTATTGGGATAAGGAAAATTTACTCTGGCTTCTACTTTTTTCGGGTTTGACTGTACCCTTTTCCGAGAAACGAGAAGTCCTGAAAATTCCATTTCATCCTTGAAAAATTCACACTTGTCAAGCTGAACTTTCATGTTAGCTTCATGTAAGGTTTGAAAAATCATATTGATATCACTATTATGTTGATCTTCATTGGGACTGAAAATTATTATGTCATCATTGTAGACATAACATCTAACTCCAATATGAGGGCGCAGAATTTCATACAGTGCAAGCTGAAATATTGCCGGTGCGTTCTTAAGTCCAAATGGTAACCGAGTAAACTCGTATTTGCCATTATTAATAGAGAATCCTGTTTTCTCTATATCTCTTGACCGTAATGGTATTTGGTGAAAGCCGCTTTTCAAAGCTAACACTGTAAAATATTTACTTCTTCCCAATTGTGCCAGTACTTTGTTAATTTCCGGTAGAGGGTATTTATTCGCTATGGTAACTGCATTTAACTTACGATAGTAGATGACCGTACGAAACTTCTTTTCTCCACAAGCGATCTTTTTTGGCACAATCCACACCGGTGAATTGTATGGAGATTTTGATGGCCTAATAATTCCATCTTCCAATAAGGCTCCTACTTGAGCTTCTATTTCGTCTTTCAAGTTCATAGGATAAGGGTATGTCTTAGAATAGATTGGATCTTCAGTCTTCGTCCGAATTTCTCCTGTTATTTTGGTGGTATATGTTAGTTTTTCGCCCGGAGCAGAAAAAAGATTAGCGTAAGTCGATACAGCTGTATTAAGCATGTTTTTTTTGTCGTTGCGTCATGTGGTTAGTCCGAATTGAAGTCATATTAATATTATCTGTTGGAAATTGTTTCAAGAAAGTTTTCTTATTGTTTCCTAATTTCATATAGTTATGTTTGGTATAAATAATTGCGTCAAAGGTTTTGAGAGTGTCATTACCAAGAATGCCATGAAAAGTCTTTAATTCTGGGAGTAAAAAAAACTTAATTGGTACGTCTGTCCTTCCAAATAATGTAGCATTAGTGTGAAATTGAATGTCTACTTTTCCTACAATTGAATTTGCATAAAAGTTTTGTTTGTTTGGTATTGGCTTTTTTACAAGATCTGGTCGTATATAATTTTTATTTGAGCAAGTATCTATTAGAATTTTAAAGATTTGTCCGTTGTTCCTCTTACACTCAAAATATGGAAGAGTGGACGAGTTTAATCTAAAAAATGGATTTCGTCAACGTTGTCAACATTGTCATTGTCGTAATCGTGTAATGCTTGTTCGTGAGAAAAGTCTTCTATTGGTTCTGGGTCAATTTCGTCCGTGTCCTGTCTTCCCATAGTATGGTCAATTCCGGATCTTAAGTGAAAGTTTCTGCTTTGTTTCCGAGCTTCCGTGTTCTGTGGTGGTATTGGTCGTTTACCAAAAAATCCATTGTTTGAAGGTTTATTCATGTAATTTATGTTCTTCGTCCTAATACTTTGGTCCACGTCCATGGGCTCAGGCCTTGGTTGTGGTTTTGGTGCAAAAGGTCTTGGTGGTATATAACCTTGATATCGGTTATATTTAGGAATAGCACCTTGGTGCTGATAATTTCTCAGTCCTTGGTTGAACATATGTCTTCCCTGAAACGTATCTGGAATTCTATTAGGTCGAGGTGGCGATGGAATGTATGCCAATTCAGGATTAAAATTATTCTGATTCCGTAAAGCAGATTGGTTTCGTGGAGAATATGAAGGAAATTGGTGTCGTGAAGCATTTAGAGAAGATTGATTCCGTGAAGGAATGGTACTAAAGTTCCTATTTGATCTCAAGTTATGAGCGTAATTTGTTTTGAAGTTTTGATTCTCCAGTTTTAAACATAAATGCAAAGCATTGGGCAAATCTGTAGGCTCTTTTATTGCAAGAAGTCTTGGTAAGTCGTCTTTTAAGCCTCGAACAAAGGTATCTAAAGCTTTGTCCCTATACGTCTGAGTAAGTAGACACAAAGATTCATGTCCTATATCCATTGAACTTATTTTGTTCAATATCAAGGACAAATGATTATAAACCCTTTGGTAAAATTCTTGTGTTGTTTCTGCACCTTGAATCAGAGAAGTCATCTGATATTCCAAAGTGCTGACGTCCCTCTTATCTGCATAATGCATAGTAAGGCAACGTGAGATGCTGTCCCAATTAAGAGGCGTGTTGTATGACTCAAGTATGGCGTCTGCATTGCCAATGACTTTATTCCTTATAATATTCAATATGCCAAAATACTTTGGTGTACCCCTAAGATGTTGATATATACCTAATATTCTCTCAACAGATTTCCTCCAGGAACTATATTCCCCTGGCTGACCAGAAAATTCCCTAAGACATCTAACGACATTTGGTACCTTATCTAAGTCACCTAAGGCTCTCCTGTATTGAGAGTCGATCACTTGATCCTGATCAATTTGAGCAGCAGAGTTCCTAGTCTGTTCCCGAAAAGTCTCAGCTATTATCCTTCTAATTTCTTTTTGTAATTCAGCTATCTTAATTCCATGATTCTGTGGTACATTCAAGACAGGTGGCCTAACAAGATTATCTGGGTTTGACATTATTAATAATTATTCCCGTAAAAGAATGTTCCTTCAGAACTTATTTTGTAGTGGAAATGAGTCAATAGATTTTTCAAACAGGCTTGGTTACGCTAACAAAACAAACAAAGCAAAAGAGTGAACACAGAATAACTTAAAAATTAAAATTATATGCTAGCAATTTATATAACACTTTTCTTTTTTTCACATAATCTGGAGGGTCCCGTAGGAATCGCAGATTTTTTTTTTATATATTTTTTCTTTTCCGAGTAATTCTACAGGGAATACTTTTTCCTTTTTCTTATTTCAATTATTAATCCGGAGCGTCCCGTAGGAATCGCAGATTTTTATTATATATATTTTTTTTTTTTTTTAAGATATACTTAAATATTAACTTACAATAAGATCAGCATCGCGTTCTCCTTATTGGTGATTGTCTCGGTGACTCCAGTTATTCCTTTTTATCCCTCGAACGGGTGACTCAGGCCTTCGGTGCACACTTCACAGCAAGGACGGCGATGGATTGTTGGGGTTGTCCTTGGGAACCCAGTCAGGAAATTTTTAAATGTAAATTTGATGTAATGGCTCTGATGGAGCTTTTTTAGTTTACACATTCACTTTAAAGAATTAATTTTCTTCTTTTTTTCACAATTGTCCTGCTGGGCCCCACGTTGGGCGTCAGTTAATTCGAGTTATTGAATTTTTGGTTTTTTAAAAACTATCTTCAGACATTTAGTCTGAAGATGTTGTTAGTTATTCAAACGTTTTATTGGAACTGAACATATTAATTTAATATTACAATAAAGAAACTTAAGAACTAAAGATATAATAAAGCAATTTACTTTATTTTGCTTCCTTTTGTTTTTTCTGATATTTGAGTAATGTAACGTTAACCATTTTGCAACAACCTATTCGCAGACATTAGGTCAGCAAGTTTTTGGATTTATTCTGTTAAGCGTGTGAATGCTAAATTTTTTGGAATTGACACCATTTAGTATATTGTTAAGTATGTGAATTAATTTTGACAATAACTTCTGTTAACTTTCACAAGAATATAAACTTCACTCAAATCAGCAACATTTGTAGCTTAGTGAAATTTTAGTAATTTCAAGGGAGTCATTTGCTTTTTGAACCACGGAAGATACAACATCAACGATAAAAAAAAAAAATTAAAAACACTACTAGTTTTAACTTAAAATTTAAATTAAAATGGAATAAAACATAGCAATTTAAAATAATAAAAAAAATAGAAACATTGTTTGGTGCCGAAACCCGGGAATACTCGAAAACGTTCTAACGAATTAAATAGAATTTATCGGGAAATCTTTACAAAAAACAATTTCGAACATACATCATAAATTTAAAGTGGCTACGATATAGTCATTAGTTATAATATTTCACATAATTATGGACGGCAACCCTGGTGCCGTTCGCTCTCAAGGCCATAATGTTAACGAGGAATGAAGAGAGTCAGTCGTAGAAAGTCGCTAAACGTTTTTTGCCAAGTCGAAGTCGGCCTAGCTTTTGGGAGATATTATTTGTTTATATTTAACTTTCCTTTAAAAAAAAAAAAACTAACATATTATAAAATAAAAGTGAATTCAAACTATTTTTAACCCATAAATAAAAGTGAATTCAAACTGTTTTTAACCCATAAATAAAAGTGAATTCTTACATTTGGGGGCTCAACCATAGCAAAAGAACTATAGCAAATGGTTAGATTAAATGGTTAGATACAGAGCAGTAGCAAGGAAAGAAAAACAAAAACATAATCGCGTCGGTCTGTCTAAAAAAAGTGTTGTGCCAGTGAAAGCGTATTTGACAAGATCAAAGGCAAAATCGGTTATCATTTCTAAAGTTAAAAGTTGGCAAAGAAGTTTAAAGATGGCTGAAATGAGTGAACTGATTAACCTTTTGAAAGTCAGGTTCGAAACGGAAGAAGAAGAAGAAGGCGCTAGATATTCACGAGCGTCAGCAGTGGCAGCAGCGAATGCGGACGACCTTATTGCAGAGTTCGATGGACAGACGGCGGTGAAGGAGTGGTTTAAAAACTTCGAATGCTGTGAAGTTGCATACAAGTGGAATGAAATGCGGAAATTTGTTTTTGCGAGAAGGAGGTTGACAAAAATCGCAAAAATATTTGTCTACTCACTTGGTGTATTCGAATACAAACAGTTAAAGAAGAGCGTAATTGCTGAGTTCCATCGCGAGTACAACAGCGCCGATATATAGGTACACACACAACTAAGAGAGCGTTGTAAGAGAGATGATGAGAGTGCACATGAATACATTTTGGCGATGCGGAAGATTGGTACTCTTGGCATTGAAGAGAAAGCGATTATGCAGTATATTGCTCAGCGATTTAAAGGCAAAGAAGAATGTAAAATTGGTTTATACAGTGCACAAAACTTTGCAGATTTGAGAATTCAGTGCGAAATTTTCGAGAGAGTAACAAAAAAAAAGTAAACATGATAGTGCAAGTGGCTCTAGTGTTGACAAAAAGCATAAACATAAAAACAATGCAAAGAAATAACATTGTTTTAATTGTGGTTCAGCTGACCACAAAAGAAATGAATGCAAGATTGGTGTTAAATGTTTTCGGTGCAATGAGAATGGGCATATTGCGACAAATTGTCCAATGAAAAATATAAATGTCAACATTATTGCTAGGAATAGCGGAGTGCTAAAAAAGGCTGAAATAAATGGTTGTGAGCTGGACTGTTTAATAGATAGTGGAGCTGAAGTCTCACTTGTAAAAGAGGAAGTTGCTCGAAAGTTAGGTTTGACAAAAGTAAACAGGAGTTGTCATAATATTGTTGGTCTTGGTGGAATGCGTACTCAGCCAGTTGGTTCTGCTCGCATGGGAATAACAATAGATAATTTGTCAACCTGGCATGAAATTCTTATTGTCCGACACGATGCGATTACGTATTCGGCAATTCTTGGTTATGATGTTATAAGAAAATATCGGTACACATCAGATGAAAACAGGTACACATTTACAAGCCTCATAGAAGATGGTGAAAGTGAATTGTCGGTCATGAATATTCATATTGAAGCTGATCAGTATGAAGTGCCAAGTTAGTACAGAGGCGAAATTAATGAAATTGTGTCGAATTATAAGCCGAAAGAAGATGCAGTAAGCCCCATTTCCATGAAAGTTGTGTTCGAAAAGGACAGTATGTCGGTAAAACATGTACCAAGTAGATTACCGATAATTCAACAACAGGTGGTGCGGCAACAGATTGAAGTGTGGTTGGTCAAGGGTGTTATCAGGCCGTCAACATCTGATTACAGCAGCAGAGTAGTAGTCGTTGGTAAAAAAGACAACTCTAAACGCGTGTGCATTGATTACCGAGATTTAAACAAGCTGGTGCAAAAAGATCGTTTTCCAGTGCCATTAATGGAAGAAGTGGTGGAAGATTTGCAAAGAGCGAAAATATTTTCTGTCATTGACCTGGAGAATGCTTTCTTTCATGTGCCTATAGAGGAAAATTCAAAGCGATTTACTGCGTTTGTGACCAGAGAAGGAGTCTATGAGTTCAACCGTGCACCTTTTGGATTTTGCAACTCGCCAGCGGTGTTTTTGAGATTTGTCAGCCATATTTTTCGCAATCTTATTAATCAATCAGTCATGCAGATGTACATGGACGACATTATTGTCTACTCAGCAGATATCGAGAACGGAATTAAAAAGCTGAAGATGGTACTACAAGTAGCGGCTGAAAATGGTTTGAAGATAAAGTGGCGAAAGTACAAGTTTCTGCAAACGAAAGTTACGTTTCTGGGACTCATTATTGAAGATGGCAGCATTACACCAGATGATGAAAAATGCGCAGCTGTGAAGTTATTTCCTCAGCCAAATAGTATCAAAGGCTTGCAGTCGTTTCTTGGGTTAACGGGATACTTTCGAAGATTTATTATAGGGTATGCTGTTTTAACAAAACCATTGAGTGATTTGCTGCGGAAGAATACAGGCTTTGTAATCGGACAAAAAGAGGAAGATGCGATTGAAAAGGTCAAGCGGGCTTTAACATCTCAACTCGTGTTAAAAAATTTTCAGCAGTTGCACGAACAGAGCTGCACTGTGATGCATCGAAAGAAGGTTTTGGTGCGATTTTATTCCAAACGTTTAAAAATCAGCTGCATCCTGTGTATTATTCGAGTAAAAAGTGTACGGAAACTGATCGAAAACTTCACAGCTACTATTTGGAGGTAAAAGCAGCGTATTTAGCGGTGAAGAAGTTAAAACATTATTTGCTCGGAAGACAATTCAAATTAGTTACAGATTGTCAAGCGTTTAAAAGCACCTTATTGAAAACAGAAGTATTGCCAGCAGTGTCTAGGTGGATTGTCTATTTACAAGATTTTGAATTTTCTACAGAACATAGAAGTGGAAAATTGTTGCAGCACGTCGATGCCTTAAGTCGCTATCCTAAGGTGATGGTTTTTAACAACGGAGTTGTCAGCGAGATTGATGAAGGCACAAAGTGAGGACGAGCATATAAGGGTTGTAAAGGAGGTTTTGGCTTTAAACCGTATGCAGATTATGTGCTTATTGGTGATGTGCTGTATAAACAGAGTGACGGTCTTAATGCTGTGGTTGTACAAAAAAAAAATGGAATGCGAAATCATCAGGAGCGCTCACGAGAATGGTCATTTGGCGGCAGAGAAAACAGTCAACAGGACCGATCAACAGTATTTTATTCCACATTTGCGCAGAAAAGTTGAAACTGTTGTTAGGAACTGCGTAAAATGTATTTTATATAATAAAAAAATGGGAAGACAAGAAGGTTTTCTACATGCGATTGACAAAGGTGACACACCACTAAGCACAATTCATGTTGACCACTTGGGACCAATGGACTCCACTTCAAAGATGTATAAGTACATTTTGGCTGTAGTAGATAGCTTCAGTGAATTTGTTTGGATCTATTCCACAAAAACAACGTCAGCGGATGAAGTTTTACGGAGGATGTCAGAGTATGCACAAATCTTTGGAACACCCGAGCGGATAATCAGTGATAGAGGCGCAGCGTTCACTTCTAACAGCTTCGAAGCTTCGAAGCTAACAGCTTATGCACGCAGAAGCATAAAAATAAACAAACTAATTTGTGATCAGTGTAAATTGCAAATTAACGAAGATGAGGAACAGTGCATAGAATGTGATAAATGCGCTAAAAAATTTCACTCTCAATGTACTAAATTAGATAAACGTCAATTTGATTATCTGATGAAAAATGAGAGCGAACTGTTTACATGTCACTTGTGCGTGGGAGGCGAAGAAGGTCTAAAACAGGAACTTAATGAAATCAAAACAAAACTGGCAAAACTAGATCAGCTGTCTGTTATGCATGAGACAATGCAATACATGTCTGCACAGTATGATGACATCCTCAAAGGCATGGCTGAAAATAAGAAAAGACTAATGAAAATTGAAAAAGAAAACGTTATGTTGAAAACGGAAATTAAAGAACTTAAATCGTCAATTAAATTGCTTAATGAGAACCGTGTAAGAAATGATTGCATCATTAGCGGATTAAATATTCAAAATAATGTGGCTGCTGTTGATTCTGTGTTGGATTTAGCAAAAAAATTTAACGTTGAACTGGATGCAGAGAAGATTGAGGACGCTTATTTCCTTAGGAACAATAAGACTGGAGACAAAAAAACCGTTGTGGTAAAATTTACTAACAAATTTGTTAAAGAAAAATTAATGTCTGTCAAACCGAAGTTGAAAATGAATGAATCTACCAACTCAGTATTTGTTAACGATTACTTAAGTAAAGAAACGATAAATCTGCTGAATTACAGCAAGGCCTTAAAAAGTGTGGGTTATCGTTACATTTATGCTAGAAATGGAAAGGTCTTGTATAAAAGAAATGAAATTTCAAGGCCACAGATTATACATTCGAACGATGATGTGGACAAACTTTTGCTTGAAGCTACAACTACTAAACAGTGGAAAAATAATCGGCAAAAGACAACTAGACAGAGTGATGATGAGGCTGACTGTGATGATGATAATCCTTCGTCTTATGTTTCTCCTAATTGAGTTTACTTGGTATTGATCGTAGTTTATTTTATATATAATTAAAAAAAAAAATGAATTCAAACAATTACTTTAAAAGCATTGCTAACTTTAACAAAAGTTATTCTTGTATTAAATATCCCTTTTTAAATATTATATCTGTGAACATAAGAAGCATCTCGTCCATTACAAAGTTCAATCAATTCAAAACTATGATTTCCAGCCTTTCGAGACTGCCTGATGTTATTGCAATACAGGAAACGTGGTTCCACAGAGATTTAACTCAACTTTACAATTTTACCGGTTATTCAAATGTCCATTGTTGTAGGTCTGATGGATATGGGGGTACATCAATATATGCCATTGATAAACTGAAATATTCAGTAGACTATTGTGTTAGTAGAAATTTTGTTGACGTTATTGCCATTTCGTTTGATAATCTGAAAATTGAGGGAAAGCAATTAAGGCTTTTATCACTCTACAGGTCGCAAAAATGTGCTACTATTGACTTTGTATCCATTCTTGATGAAATACTGGGTCCACTAGCAAGTAAACCTATTGTTATAGTGGGAGACACAAATATTGATTTGTATAAAAATGAATCATTTAACGAATTGGAAAACATGTTCCTAAATTATGATTGTCATAACTGTCACAAGCTAATTACAAGAGTAGAATGTAATACGTGCATTGACCACATTTTCAGCAATATCTTCTGGACAATTTCTGTTGATTCAGTAGAATGTGATTTAACAGATCATAACATAGTGTGTTGTAAGATAAAATGTAAGATTTTGGCCACAGAAAGTATAGAGAAAACGAAAAAGCATTGTGATATGAATAAAGTTAAACGCTATTTGCAAATTAATATTGAGCCAGTTTTAGATACTTCAGAAGATCACGCAAATAATCTGATAGGTGTAATCAATAGAGCTATTGCTTACTCAACTAGTGAGACGAAATATAAAAAACAGCTTAGATTTGCTCTTACTCCCTGGGTAAATGCAAATCTACAGAGTTTGACTTTGTTTAAGAAGAAATTGCTTATTAAAAGAAGGAAGGCGAAATCTAAGAAATGTAATGAGCTGTTAAAAGGTATTAGTAAGGTAATTAAGGTAGCTAGTGCGGAGTCTAGGAGCAATTATTATTTTGACAATCTGAATAAAGTTAATAATGATCCGAAAAAATCTTGGAATTTTTTAAACACTGTTTTGGGACGTAATACAAATAAGGAAATACAGATTATTGCAGAAGATGGACGAAGAGTTGTTTGTGATCAGGAGAAAGCTGATCGTTTAAAGCAAGAAATTATGATATTTGTTGATGATAATTGCAACATATTAAGGACTTTGAGGAGGAAATCAAGCAAGTTTTCGCTAGATTCATTTAATGAAAATGAGGTTATTGACGTGATTAATAACCTTAAGATTAATGCTGCGCCGGGATATGATGGTATTATGTCGAAAATAGTTGTCGAATGTAGTAACTATTTGTCTCCAATATTAATGACCATATTTAATAGAATAATTGCAAGCGCAAAATATCCTGATAGTCTGAAAATCAGTAAAATTATTCCTATTCCGAAAATTTCAAAAGCTATGTTTGTGGAAGAGTATCGTCCTATTGCAATTTTGTCTGTAATAGATAAAATTTTTGAAAAATTATTGCATAAGAAGTTGTTAGATTACTTAAATCAAAATGAATGTATGTACAAATATCAGTTTGGATTTAGAAAAGGATGTGGAACTGAAGAAGCTGTGATCAATGTGGTGAACTTTATTTGTGATGGTTTAGATAGTGGTTTTCATGGCGTTGCAGGCTTGTTTTTAGATTTTTCTAAAGCATTCGATCTTGTGGATCATGATATACTGCTGGAAAAACTATCATATTATGGAATTGTCGGCAAGGAATTACAACTCTTCAAAAGCTATTTATGTGACAGAAAACAATATGTACAAATTTGCAAGGCAAAGAGTGAATTAGTTCATGTAAAATCAGGAGTGCCACAAGGTAGTTTTCTATTTATTTAAATGATTTAATTAATTTGAAGTTGAATGGTCGGTTGTATATGTTTGCAGATGATATGTGTTTATTTTATCCATATAAATATGATCTAGCTTTAAAAACCATGATGGAGAGAGATGTGTCGTTAATTTTTGAGTTTGTGAGAATAAACAAATTAGTACTTAACGCAACCAAAACAAAACTAGTTCGATTTAGACCACGCTCGCATGGAATGGAAAACAATTTCAGTATTTTTGTTGATGGTATGGCAATCACGGAAGTTTCTGAAGTGAAGTACCTGGGTGTGACATTACAAACTAATTTAACCTGGGAAAGTCATATCACCAATGTTAAGAAGAAAATTGCTCCTGCTATTGGCATTTTATATAAATTAAAATACATATTGAATAGAAAAACTAAGCTGCTTGTTTTCAACTCACTCATTCAAAGTCATTTAAATTATTTGGCAATCATATATGGTCACAAAAATACTGTTGCTTTAAAAAGTCTACAGCGCATGCAGAATAAGGCACTTAAAAATATTTTTGATTTACCCATCTCATACCCAACCTTATCGCTCTATGAGGATATAAACGTTCCTGTATTGCCTATCCGTGGAATACATCTACATCAGCTTGTTATATATGTATATAAATCTTTAAATAAAATCGGATGCAGAATGATTGAATTTACACAGAATCAAACTAATTTTCGCACAAGAAATTTTAATAATTTGAAAGTTGTAAGGTGCAGATTAGAGACCACCAAACAGCGTATAGAATATTTGGGTAGTTATGAATATAATAATTTACCAATGACCATCAAGAATGTAAATAATATATTCACATTTAAAAAGAATGTGAAGGATTATCTAAAACAAAATTTGCAGATGCTTCTTATGTAATTAAAATGTTTTCAAAAAATTATGAACTTAACTAATTAATTAACAGAACTCATTTGTTATATTTTTTACTTGAAATTATATATTGTAGTTAACGTACACGTGAAACTTGTTGCCAGCATGCCTCAATAATGCCTTCTGGCGCTGAGGCCAAATATTATATTGTAATATATTGTACTGAATTTTTAATAAACCTCGTAAGAGGATTGTTTTCAAAAAAAAAAAAAAAAAAAGAGTGGTGTAAGGAGGAAGGCATTTCTCATGTTTTATCGACCACCGGAGTACCTCGCGGAAATGGTCAAATAGAAAGAATAAACCGTTCGATTTTAAATATAATTTCGAAACTGTCGACTGATCGGCCAGAGATGTGGTTTAAACATGTATCGAGTGTCCAGAAGGTGATAAACAGCAGCATAAATAATACCATTGGACGATTGGATTGGACGCTTCCATCAACAAAATGTTAACGGAGGAATTGGCTGAAGCCTTTATGGCAGAAAGGAATGATGATAGACAGGCAGCGAAACAGCAAATACAAGAAGCGTAGCTGAAATATAAAAAAACAATTCAATAAACGTCGCAAGGAAGAGAAAATGTACAATGTCGGTCAATTGGTGGCAATTCAGCGCACTCAGTTTGTTACCGGGAGAAAGCTCGGAAATACATTTTTGGGCCCATACGAAATCTGCAAGTGCAAGGGCAATGGAAGGCCCAAACTGTACTTCAACCAGTTGCGATTATATGAAGCCATGGAAGGACGATGAAGATGCAGAGCTGTCCGGGGCGGACGATGTGGTCGGATGGCCGAATGTGGACGGCAACCCTGGTGCCGTTCGCTCTCAAGGCTGTAATGTTGACGAGGAATGAAGAGAGTCAGTCGTAGAAAGTCGCTAAACGTTTTTTGCCAAGTCGAAGTCGGCCTAGCTTTTGGGAAATATTATTTGTTTATATTTAACTTTAATTTTAAAAAAAAAAAAAAACGTTAACATCATATTATAAAATAAAAGTGAATTCAAACTATTTTTAACCCACAAATAAAAGTGAATTCTTACATAAATATTAAACATGAGTGGATTGCATAATTTTATAAAATAACAACGTGATTTGTTAATATTGCTAACAAAATATCAAAGCCGATTTGAAGCAAAGAACAGCGCGGAAAAAACTCGTGGTTACATTAATGCATTGACCCAAAGGGTTAACGATATTTTTAATCGATTTGAGACACAGCTCGATAAGTGACTAAGTGACGCTTAATAAGTGACACTTCTTTAAACGTTGATGATGTACCATATATGAGTGAAGACGTTTATTTCGAATTCTCAGAAAAATATTTAACTTTCAAAGGCAAAATCATTGACTCGCTGCCAGAACATTTAGTTACTCAGTCTCCAATGGCAAGCACATTTGTGGCACCCCACAGTCGTTCCGACACAACGATTGGTTCGGATTCTAAATTGCCTAAAATTTCGCTACCAAAATTTTCCGGTGAACACATAGAATGGATACCATTTCGGGATATATATTTCTGTCTAGTTCACCAAAATGATTCTCTAAGCAAAATTCAAAAATTTTATTACTTAAAGGGAACTCTAACAGGCGAAGCCGCAAATCTTATCAAAAATATTTCTGCTACGGAAGCTAACTTCGATTCCGCTTGGAAATTACTGGAAGGCAGATACCACAACAAACGAATGCTCGTTGGTACTCTGATTTCGAAACTATTCAATATTCCGAAATCTGACGGTGGATTTGAATCAGTTAAAAATGTACTGGACTCTGCTCAATAGTATATTTCTTCTTTGAATAATTTGGATATAAACACCCAGAGCTGAGATCCAATTATAATACCTCTACTGATACAAAAGTTGGATTTACAGTCACGTAGAGATTGGGAACAATCGTTAAAATCCTCAACTGAACTTCTTTCTATTTCAGAACTGTTTTCTTTTCTCAAAAAAACTTTTCGCACCTTGGAATCGCTGGCTGAAGATCACCCTCCAAGACCTAAGCAAAATTATTCGAAAAATAATAACAGATATTCTGTTCAAAACAAGAGAACTTCATGTAATATTTGATGTAATATTTGCTGATCCATATTTTTATTGAGCTGATCCCATAGACATAATTCTCGGTTCGGATGTTTGTTCAAAAATAAAAATCACTTCAGAATCATTCGTCCACAATGATCTACTTTTTCAAAACACATACTTTGGTTGGGTATTCTCTGGACTAAAATATTCTTTAAATACAAAACCAATTCATACTCATAATGCCAACCTAGAGAACATACTAAAATCTTTTTGGGAGCAAGAGGAGATGGCTACGGCAAGAAAATTAACCAGCGAAGAAACGACTTGCGAACACTTTTTTAAGAAAACAACAAATCGGACAGAATTCGGTCGATATATGGTAAAATTGCCGTTTAAATCAATTCTCAATGATGGAATTGAACCAGATATTCATAACAACGTTTTCAATGCTTTTATGCGCTTAAGACATTTAGAAACTTCTTTTTCGAAACGACCTCTTTTTCTGAAAACTATAAAAATTTCATGGAAGAATACAAGGCCTTGGGTCACATGACAAAAATTGGAACATATCCCCAAAGTGTTAGGAAGAATTCGTATTTTTTGCCACACCATGGTGTTTTCAAGGAAAGTAGCACTACAACAAAATTAAGAGTAGTGTTCGATGGAAGTAGTCACTGTAAAGACAATAAATCATTAAATGATGAATTATCTTCCGGTCCAGCACTTCAAAATGACCTTCCTGACATAATGACCAAATAGCGAATGAACAAAATAGCGTTCAGCGCTGACATCGAAAAGATGTTCAGACAAATAAATGTATATTCTAATCATCATAAATTTCACCAAATCTTATGGCGCTTTGACCAGTATTATGAAATTTCGATTTATGAACTAAATACGGTCACATATGATACTACACCAGCACTATATCTTGCTATTCGCGTTCTGCAGCAATTAGCAGATGATTTCAAAACTGATTTCCATAAAGCAGCACAAGTTCTAGTGTCCGATTCCTATGTCGACGATATTATTTCTGGCGCAGACAATTTTAAAAATGCACTATGTTTGCAGAGAGACTTGTGCACTCTTTTAAGAAACGGAGGATTTAATTTCCGTAAATGGATTAGTAATTCTGAAGAACTTTTACATCAAATTCCGGAAATTGACAGGGAAACTTCAGTCACGTTGAAATTTGATCGTGATAATGTTGTAAAAACTCTTGGCATTTATTGGAATACAAGTTCCGATTCATTTTCTTTTAAAGTCAATCTTGACGAAAATCACTCTGTTTCGAAACAAACAATTCTTTCTGAGTCTGCCAGACTTTATGACCCACTTGGGTGGCTAACACCATTAACGGTGGTAGCCAAAGCTGTTTTCAAACAGCTTTGGGAAGATGGTATTGATTGGGATTAAGAAATACCAAATGAAATTAAGAAAAACTGGCTTAAGTACAGATCATCACTCACAGAATTAGCTCACATAAAAATTCGTAGATGGCTACAATGGTCGAAAACACCTCACACAGAACTACATTGCTTTTGCGATGCATCGACAACGGCGTATGCTGCTGTGGTTTATTCGCGGGTTATAACTTCAAATGGTATATTTGTTAACATATTAAGAGATAAATCTAAAATCTCTCCAATAAAAACTATTTCTATTCCTAAATTGGAACTTTGTGCTGACAGCTAGGTCAAACTGACTGAAAAGTGCAAAGAATCACTGTCTGATTTGAATGTGGAGAGTATTTCCTACTGGATAGTTCAACAGTTTTAAGTTGGATTCGGAAATCACCGTCAAATTGGACAGTGTACGTGGCTAATAGAGTTGCCGATATTCAACGTCTGCTCTGGATCCAGCTGACTGTGCTTCCAGAAGAATTATGGCAAAAGATCTAATCGAAAATCAAATTTGGTGGTTTGGGCCAAAATTTCTGTATGAGTCTCACTATGGCCAAAGGGTCTTTCAAATTTATATACTTCCGAAGAAGAAAGGAGAACAAAGATTGTATCACATATTTCTAGTGAAAAGAATTATCCAGAAATAATTTCTAAATTTTCCTCTCTTCAAACTTTGCTACGAGCAAACTGGTCATTTGACCTCGTCAGAAATTCGAAAAACTCTACTAAATTTTGTGAAACGAAGACAAAAGGTCGATTTTGCGGACGAAGTTTGCAAACTTTCCGCCAACCGTGAGGTAAAACACAGCCCAATTCTCAAGTTATTGCCATTTCTCGACGAAAGTGGTATAATTCGTGTGGGTGGTCGTTTACAAAATTCCGATTTTTCATATAATGTAAAACACCCAATTATCTTGTCAAAGCACAATCCATTATCAAAATTAATTATTACGGATGCGCATGCACGAACTCTACATGGAGGCGTAAATCTAACAATGTCATTCGTAAATCGTAAATTTTGGATAGTATCTGGCAATCAATTTGCCAAAACTATCATTCACAAATGTATGAAATGTTTCAAATTATCAGCCAAAACATCTCAACAGATCATGGGAAATTTACCATCTGTACGATTGAATGCCACTCGGCCATTCAAACACAGTAGTGTCGACTTTGCTGGAGCAATATCTGTGAAAAATTCGAATTTACGATCTGCTGCAGTATTTAAAGCTGCATTTAAACGTTTTGTGTCCCGAAGGGGCATGTACGGATATCTATTCTGATTGTGGCACCAATTTTGTGGGTGCCTTAAAAGAACTTAAAGTTCTTCATGGGAGAAGCCAAAAGTCACTGCCTGAAGAAATTCGGCAAATTTTAAGTCTAAATTTTACTAATTGGCACTTTATTCCTCCTGCCTCACCCAACTTTGGTGGCCTATGGGAGGCAGGAGTTAAATCAGTTAAACATCACTTAAAAACGGCTTACTGACGAAAAACTTTTAAATTTCGATGAATTAGCAACTTTACTACGCCAAATCGAAAGTTGTTTAAACTCTCGACCACTTTGCCCGTTATCATTGGACCCTACAAACTTCGATGCACTTACTCCAGGGCATTTCCTTATTGCAGAGCCTACAAACTGCATCATAGAAGAAACTCTACTGGACATTCCCGCAAATCGCCTCACGCGCGGGAAATATGTGGAGAAGCAAAAGCAACATCTGGAAGAGATGGTATAGTGAGTACCTGAATCGTCTTCAAGCTCGTCCGAAATGGCTCAAATGTAAACCAGATGCCAAGGTGGGAGATTTCTTCCTCATAGCTGACGAAAGATGCGGAGTAGGGCAATGGTTACTAGGC
>JAHXMU010025392.1:0-13983 GCA_019455685.1 Philornis downsi
TTAGTAGGTAGTAGGTCGAGCGCCAGTATTTGCCCGTCATGAATGGCTGCTCTTTGTTACAGATGGGGGATGGGATGAGTTTAGACATCCACGGCGACTAACACCGCGGACTGCGGACTTTTTGTGGCAAATAGGCGCTAAAGGCATTTATGCGTTTAGAACTTTCAAAAGATATTATAAGCAGAAAGTTTGTAAGAAAGTTCATAATATTTCGATTTTCAAACACAACAAAGAATTGCTGCCAGAATGGTAACTTCAACGTTATTGCAATTTTTGTCATGGAATGTCATTTCATTAAGCACTAAACGAATGAATGCACAATACCATTAAAAGCGAGTTAATAGCGCACTGTATAAACACAGAAGTTATCAACATTAGTTTAGAAGAACAAATATCTCTGCTGTTGGGAGCCAATGAAACAAACATAAACCAAACAAGTTTGACATCAGCACAAAGCCAACAACATTCCAAACATTCCAGACCCGTCGTCATATCGCAGTCAGTAAAACACCAACCAACCAAACGTTGTTGACTCGAAAAATGAAAATAACAGTCAACTAAAATTAAATGTAAATAAAAGAATGTCAAAGTAACAGCATTGCAAAATCAGCGTTAAATATGTTTATAAAGGGTCGAACACAAAAGGGATGACAAATTTCATTTTCTACACAAAACTTACAGTTTCTTTGATCCATTTTTTCGAATAGTAAAAAATCGAAGAGCACACCAAAACACGACTAACCTTTTTATCCGTCAAAAACATACTGACAATCCAAAATGGCTGATATTGTCAACATATATAACAGACATGTGCGCCAATATGACAGAAAAAATGCGAACATCGAACATACGTAACTCAAGAAATTTGAAAAAACGGTTATTTTTTGATCACACATATATTTTGAACACATTTTGAATTTAGTACAGAGTAACGCACCAATTGTGCTGCGATAAGAAATTGAAATAATTTTTTTCTTTATCAATGTGTTTTATTAATTTAATTTTTTTATTAATTTTATTGTGTAGAAAATTCAATTATATTTTATATAACTAATTGGCTTTGAAGATGATAGACTGTAAATCATCTTCATGTCTATTTACGCATAAGCGACACTTGATAAGAAAATTATTCATTGCAGCCTGAAGGGTTGAAGTCGGGATTCACTTAATTGTTATTTAAATGTATTGCGCTTCAATTCAGTCATATTATTTGGTTTCTTTTTGTACACCTGTTGCTTAACATAACCTCAAAAAAGTCACATGCAGGTGATATTAATTTGTTTGGGAATTTTCGTTGGAACTCCGCCACAACCAGTCTGGCTATGTGTGCAGTTGCCCCATTTTGTAGGAACCAAATGCCGCTGAAACGAATACGTCTTCGGCGCAGTTCTGGGTAAAAAAAAACTTCTTCAAAATTTTTTAGTAACGATCTCCATTGGTCTCCGTTTTGTGTTTGTAACAAAATTCGCGCGCCACCCCGCAAAAAAATTAAAAAAAAAAAAAAAAAAAAAAAAAAAAAATAAAAAATCGACATTTCCTTTTGAACCAAAAGACCCGAAATTCCGGGTTTTAAGAAGCCAAACAAGTTATGCTATTTACGGAATATCTTCTATGGTTTATTACACTTGTAATTGCTACCTTTCCCGACGGCAGCACCCTTTATAATAAGTCTTTAATATTATGATGCAAAACATTCGAATGTGCCCATTAAAATAAACTGGATTTCGCTTAATAACCGTTGCGGGCAAGAAGTAAAACTCGTAGTAGCTGTTTGTAAATTTGGTTTATCATTCAAGGTCGATTGGTCATCAGCGAAATGCGATTTAAATGAATGGCATAACAAATCGCAAACATAAAAGACTTAATGGACTTTGATTTGCCACCAAACCTGCATAGAAATTTTCGCAATACCTGAGGAAAGACGGCGCAAAAATGTCATGCAAATGACCTGATTGCAAACGCATGAGAGCATAACTGATCCCATGCAGAATAATTGTCATAATTTGTTTAAATTTAAATTTCCGGCGAATTTAAGTAGACAACATAATTCACACATACACAAACACACACGCAGAACCACCCATACACATACACACACACACTCACTCCATCACTCAGTGTGATATTCATGTTGTGCCATCATTCATACATACATGATTTGTATGCAAATATCTCAGATTTTAACCGTGGGGAGGGATTTTTTAATTTGTGACTCTCTTCATCTTCGGTCCGGTGACATTACTTGTGCGCAATCTTTTGCCGTTTTCTGCTTCCTTTGCATATTGTCAATATTTGATTTTTTATCAATTTCATTTTGTTGGCCGGAATAATGAACAACTGGAGTTGTTGTGTTCGTTATTTTTAGCAGGAAACTCTGTAAACGAAGTCATGAGATTTTGAAATATTGCTTAAGGTTGCTTTTTTCACAGACAGATGTGATGTATTCAACATTTTCGATTGCAGGGCGGAGAAATGAGCATAGAACCTACATATGTCTGTTCTTTGTATATCTTTTTTTTGTCGATATTGTTATCGAACTTCATTAGTTTACATTGGGATAAGAAATATATACAAAATAGAGCAGCAGAGCAACACTACTACTGTGGCCGTTTGCAAAGAATGAAGAGCCATGTAAATGAACTTTAGTGCACAAAAGAAAAAATTTCCAAATATATAATACGGTGCGGTGTACAAATAGGTCAATGTGGAGAATTAACATATAAGGAGACTTAATATTGCATAGGAGTTTATGATCAAATAAACTATTTGCCGTAAAGTTGCCGGCTTTATTCGTCAAGACTTCATCGTTTAAATGGATCTACCAGTATTAGCGGACTATTCTGGCATGAAAAAAACCTTATGAAGTGGATGAAAAAGTATTCTCAATCCTATTTCATCAATCTATTGGCAAAGAGCTTCAAATCAAGGAAATTGTTCTTTAATTTAAAGAAATTCTTGTTTTTTACTGGCTTTGACTAAAACACCAATGTTTAGAGAAGGTGGCACATAATAGGGTCCCAAAGTAGTTCATATTAAACGCAACCTATAATGAGTTGTCCATTATTCGGTTTCAAAAGTAAATTTCAATAAACCACACATAAAGCCATGATTGTGATAAAACTTTTATTTCATTATGAGGCTTGGACCTTGCCATTATGTACGAAATATAGGGTGATTTTTTAAGATTAAAATTTTTCAGGTTTGCAGCACTGGTTGATAATGGCGTTCAAACGTCATCTGTCAAAGTGAAATGTATACTCTGCCATTTCATCATGGAAAGACTAACAAACGAGCAACGATTGCAAATCGTTGAAATTTATTATCAAAATTCGTGCTCTGTAACAAACAAGCATCGTTTGATACGACCATTTTATGGTCGTCATAATCGACCTGCTGAATCAACAATTCCTGCTGTTGTCTACAAATTTCGCACCAAAATTAATTCGTTGGACATAAAACCAGCGACTCGCATGCGTAGAGTGCGTACCGAAGAAAATATTGCAGTCGTAGCGACCAGTGTTAATGACGATTGTGAAATGTCAATTCGTCGCCGTTCTAAGCGATTGGGCATGTGTTACTCAACCACAAGGAATTTTTTCTTGTCCTAATTGGCTTAGTAGAACTTGGTTGACATGTGGTTTCACCAGGACGGTGCAACATGCCACACTGCTCGTAAAGCAATGGATATGTTGAGGAATGAATTTGGTGAGGAGCTTATCTCTGGATTTGGCCCTGTGAGTTGGCTCTCAAGATCTTGCGATTTAACGCCTCTTGATTATTTATTGTGGGGTTATGTCATGTCGTTAGTCTATGTGGACAAGCCGAACACTATTGAAGCCTTACAGGATAACATAACACGCGTTATTCGTGGAATACAGGCCGAAATGTTCGAAAAAGTGACGAAAAATTGGACCTTCCGAATGGACATTTTGAGACGGAGCCGCGGACAACATTTAAATGAAATTATCTTTAAAAATTGAATGGCAAAGACCAATTTATAGATTTCAATTAAAAATTTCAATATATAATGCAAATTTGAGTGTTTTGTTAGATTTAAAAAAAAAAACTACGATTAAAAAATCACAATTCACAATCTATATATATAAAAATGAATATCTGTCTGTCTGTGTACAAAAATAGTTTGTAAGAGAACTCCTCTCACACGGCGTACCCGATCTTCATGAAACTTTCAGGGCTTATTCGTGTCGGCCAGGAGAAGGTTTTTAACTATGTCCGAAGGTTGAAATACAATTCGGTCCAATTGGACAAAGGGGCGTGGTACCTCCCATACAAACAAAAAAATTAAAAATCAATTATTTCTGCTCCTGCTTACGGTATTTGAACAAAATTTGGTGCGTAGGTTTGGTGTACATATCTTAAGTGCTACTGCAAATATGGGCGGGATTGGACAATGGGGCGTGGTACCTCCCATACAAACCATAAATTAAATATCCAATATTTCTGCTCCTGTTTACGGTATTTGAACAAAATTTGGTACATCGGTTTGGTGTACATATCTTAAGTGCTGCTGCAACTATGGGCGGGATTGGACTATGGGGAGTGGCACCTCCTATACAAACCACAAATTAAAAAGCAATTATTTCTGCTCCTGCTAACGGTATTTAATTTTGTATTTCGGTTGAGTGAACATATTTTAAGTTCTTCCGCAAATATAGGCGTTTCTTATTATAATATAATAAAATTTGAAGGCAAAGCAACGTTTGCCGGGTCGGCTAGTATCATTTAAATGACCGCCTCTGGATTGGTTGCAGCAGTGGATCGTCGAAGAAATACAGCCTAATGAATGACACCTCCAGAGCATAGTGCGCTCCAAACAGTCACTTTTTCCGGATACAATGGTTTTTCCACAATCACTTTTGCGACAATTTTGCTTGTTGACGTAACTATCGAGTGAGAAATGAGCTTCATCGTTGAAGAAAATTTTGTTCGATTGAAAGTGCACGTTTGAATCACCACTTTTGTAGTAAGTTTTAACTAGTTTTATGAGTTCTTTGGCTGTTAGGCGATCCATATTCGTAAATGGCTAGCCTTTCACTAAATAAATAACACTTCAAACAACAGGTATTTAACAGCTGACAGCCTTGCCAGACCGGTAGTTTTGAAACCACTAAATGAATAACTATATATAAGGCGTAATGAAAAGAAATCCATTACTTTTGCATGACATTGAGGGCTTTATTGAACATAGAAAGAATGATTTTAGGCAGTAAAAATTATATGTTGCCAACTTGAAGATAATTCTATTATACCTTTCTCATAGAATTCTTCATCCCTATTGGCAAAAAAAAAACTGAGACAGTCGATTTTACCAAACTTCTCTTGAGGCGAATTTATCAACAGCAGAATCATTCGTCAGAGATAAGAACTATTGGTAATCAATTAGTGTCAATTCCGAACTAAAGTGTGAATGCCTGAGATCCTCCTAATCAAGCCGAAACTTGTAGGGCAACTCACTATCGATGTGTGTGGCCTGGGGCGTTGACCTGATGGAACACAATTACCCTCCTATTGACAAAAATGTACGCTTTTGAGCAATTGCTTCCTTTAGGCAACCCAGTTGTCCAATTCAATTTTTGAGAAGACAAGTCCGGGTGAGGAATTTGGCTATAGCAAAGCAGCCCATATCAGATGATTCTATGCCAATCCTATTAAACACCTAGGAGAACCTTCCTAGCCGTCAATCCTAACTTGGCCACCGCTTGCACTGACTGAACGTGCCTCAACCAGGACCGTTTTCCTTTTATGTTGTCATAAGAGACTCCTTTTCGTCATCAGTTGCCATTTACTTCAGAAATGGTTCGGTTTTGTTGTAACTCAGCAGTGTTGTGACTCACAGATGTGAATTCGGCCAATGAAATTTTTTGGCTTTAACTTTTGTGGTGTCCAGATATCGAGCTTCTTTTTTTATGCAGCGTTTTTCAAGCGGTTCCATTCGGTTTTTTCTACAATGCTTAAATCCTGGCCAATCGATACAGCGCTTACATGACATTCAGACTTGACGATTTTCATTATTTTTAGAAATTAAGAAATTATATTTTTCCAACGTGTAACCCAATTTCCATTTATACAACGCGAGATACAGATTACTAATGTCAACTATTGGAAAAATAATGGATTTATGTTTACTATAATTTATATCGCGCTCAAATTGTAATGAGTCAAGCAATCACAAAACTTTTTGAGTAGTTTTTTTGAGTAGGAAATCTTATCTTTCTAACGCCATCTAGTGTAACCTGATCGCACTTGTACAACGAGTTATACGTGTTACTAAATCCACCTACAGGAAAAATAATGTATTTTTAATATACCGATCACACTAATGCAACACGAGATACAAATTACAAAAACCATCTATTGGAAAAATGATGAATTTGTTTTTACTATACATTATATCACAAATTTATACGCGTTCGAACAGTAATGAGTCAAGCAACCACAGAACTGTCTAAGTAGTTTTTTGAACATGAAATTTAATCTTTCTAACGCCATCTAGCGTAGTCTGGTCGCACAATGAGAGATGCAGATTACAAAAGCCACCTATTGGAAAAATAGTGGATTTGTTTTTACTATACCTTATGTCAAAAATTGGTCGCACTTAAACAACGAGAGATACAGATTACATATGCCACCTATTGGAAAAATAATGAATTTGTTCTTACTGTACCTTATGTCAAAAATTGGAGATCGAAATGTGAGGTGTGTGACAGTAAACAAAAACTGAGAAGATGTGGAAACTACGAAATTACTTTAGTTCCAACCTAATAAGTTAAGAATTGTTTGGAAGCGCAAAGGAATTGGTTTGGAAGCAAAATCTAGTGTCAGCACTTTTTGAGAAAATTTACAATTTCAGCTGTAGGAAGTTTTAAAACAGGTGAACCGTTGTTTGATGAAGCATAACCTAATAATGCTTCCAATTCATTTATATGTTGAGTACTTAATAGACTTCTTAAATAAACAAAAAAAATTGCTAGAGATATAAACAATTATAGAAGATTACTTAGAAAGTGGAAAGTTAACAGGGAGAGAATTACGTTAATTAAGCGTTACCCAATAAAATGAAGAAACAACACAAATTACTAACTTTTCCGGAAACTTTGCACAATTCTCAAACTATCTAAATTCATCCTTCTTTTCTTTAGTTTATAAACGTACATTAAACAACTTAAGTAAACCATTCACATTTCAATGGCAGGATACTTGATGTGATGTCTTTAACAAGATAATTGCCATAAAATGAAAAAACTTTTGCAAGAAACAAGAAGTTCATACACCAATTCTGCTTATAAGTCACGTCTCTACCAAGGAATATCGCCAAGTAGTCGTCATCGTAACATCTCTGTTTGCAGCATTCCAACTCCAAATTGAATACTTTGCTTCGAAATGGAATAAAGTTAAAAATCAAAAATAAACAAAGACGAAGCTAGAAAAAAACTGCTTAAGTTTCAACAAAGAACTGCAGTACAAGTTAGAAATTATGTGGGATAAATTTATTTAACTCTTTGTACTTTTTTCTAAAGAACGTCATAGATGTATGTAAGTGGAGTTGGTGGGTATGAAAACTGGCAATACTATACGATTATAAAATTGAAATGCACTGAGACTGACCAATATAAGTATCTGTGCTCATACGAAAGCAGTTTATATTGAAGATGAAATAAAGTTTCATTTTATATTTTTCCCTTTTTTAAGTTTATCATACCACATTCGTACGAGGGCGGTCTCAAAACTAACCGAACTAACAAAGCAGACACAAAAACGTTGTGAAAAATTGTCTTTATTTTACAACATTATCTCCTTTTATACTTTTTACACTTTTCACTAGATGAACATTTTTCAACGATATTCAATAGCTCCTACACCCTGTTTATAGTAAGAACTGTCAAACTCCTTAAAATTGCCATCAACCGCAGACTCCACCTCTTCATTGTGTGCAAATCTTTAACCACCAAGCCATTCTTTTAAGTTTGGAAGTAGATAATAGTCCGAGGGAGCTAAATCTGGCGAGTAAATTGCGTGATGAAGCAATTCCAACTTTAATTCATTAACTTAGGCCATAGCAATAGTGGATGTGTGAACTGGAGCATTGTCTTGATGAAACAACACTTTTTTTTAGCCAAATTTCTTTCTTTTTTTCACAATTGTATCACCTAAAGCCTCCAATAAATTAGCATAATATTCGTCATTGATGGTTGTTCCTTTCTCAAGATATTCAGTAAAAAAATTCCATGCGCATCCCAAAAAACAGACGCCATGACTTTGTCTGCAGATGGAACCGTCTTCGCCTTCTTTGGACACGATTCTCCCATTCCAGTTCACTGCTTTGACTGTTCCTTTGTCTTAGGTATGAAATGGGGGGCCATGTCTCAGACTTGGTTATAAATCCACACAAAAATGTGGCTTTATTGCGATGAAACATCTCCAAACACTCTACTGAAACATCTTCACGATGCTGTTTTTGCTCTACTGAAAACAAATGCGGCACCCATCTTGCGCGCTGCTTTCTCATCTTCAAATCTTTGGTCAATACACGATGTATATCACTTCAGCAAACGATCATCCAATACCTCTTTGTGAATTTTCTTAACCGTGTCTGGCGTGGACACTTCAATTGGTCATCGTTATGTAATTTAATATTTCCATTTGAAAGGAGTTTAAACGAGGCCGTACGAACTGCCAAGGCGAACACCATAATGATCGACCAATTTTTTCCATGTTTATAAATTCACTGAGATCGTTTGATTTTGATAGCTCTAATAGAAATACTAAACAACGTGGCGCCTTAAATTTTAAAACATATGTTTTATCACCAAAATATTTTCATTTTCAAAACACTGGCACCATCTATACGTCAGGACGTATAGTTTTGGAACCGCCCTCGTATAATGACCAGTAGGCTCCAATATTCATACATAATCAAATATGTGTTAGTAGAGTATTCGAATGTGCAACAATAAATAGTATGCAATGACAACTTCAAAAGTTACCCAAAGACAAAAAGATAGAGACGGAGTGCAATACAATCTGTGGAGTGTAATCCTAGTAAAGTTATAGACCAGTAAGAGTAAATCCCAGTTACTGTGTAGTAATAGGACCACTTTTGTATTGCTAACAACTACCCCTCATTGCTACCGCCCACTTTAGTTTGGCCAACCTGACCATCGTCGTCGTCATCAGCATCGTTATCATCACCATCAACATCATCATCTTCGTCGTACCACACATTCGTTTGGCTATAAAATATGCAAAACTTAACTCCAATGCAGTTGTATTAGACGCTTTTTTTTATCTATAAAGGCAGTAGCATACAGCGATGGTAGGAATAGTAGCACACCCAAATTAAATTATGAACTTATCTATGCGTTGTGGGAATTAATCTTTTAACAAGTCCGCTTAAAAGGATTGCCAAAGTTCTTTTTGTCGCTATGTTGGTATAACCGCCATCTATACATATACTGACGCGGAGTTTGAGTGCGATCTGACATTTAGTTTGTTTACAGTGTTCGATCTTGTCAGTTCATCTCAACTGTGTTTTGCGGTTTTTACAATGTATAAAAAAATATCGAATAAAATACAGGGTGCCCGTCGGGAAGGTATACTACTTCATTTTGTCGCCATTTTGGTAAATATTAGTCTTGACAGTTCATATTTGGCAGTCGCGCAGTAGAGACGTGGCAAATTTGTTGTGGGAAAATATTCGATAAACCAACGTGTTTTAATCGTTAAAACATTTTACCAAAATCAATGACATGATAACACTGATTTTCATGAAGAAATCATAATGAGTGACGAGACACATTTTCATTTGACTGGATATATGAATAAACAGAATAGTCGGTTCTGGGCAATGGAAACCCCTCAAATTATTAAAAGTGACAGTCTGGTATGCAATTTGGTCAGGAGGAATCATTGGACATTACTTCTTTAAAACTGAAAACGGCGTAACGGTAACTGTTAATGGGAAACGATATCGTGACATGATTGAAAACTTTTCAACGCCACAACTGCATGCCTTGGGCTTGATTAACATGTGGTATCAACAAGACGGTGCCACATCGCAAACAGCCAGGATTACAATTGAATTACTGCGAGACCTCTTTCCCCTAACAAGTTATTTCAAGAAATGCTGATGTTGATTGGCCTCCAATCAACACTGATTTGACTGCTCTGGACTTCTTTCTGTGGGGATATCTGAAAAGGAAGGTTTATGCAAACAAGCCAAAAACGATTGAGCAACTCAAACAAAATATTCGTGATGAAATTAATGAAATACCGCGTGAAATGTGTGAGAATGTAATGAAAAATGTGCTCAAAAGGGCTCACTTTTGTGAGGCTAACAAAGACGAACATTTATCTGATATTGTGTTCCATACATAATTGCCGACATAAAACATTTGTCAATATATGATCCATTCTCTTTCACTTAATCAAAAATTATAAACAAATAAAGTAGTATACCGACGGACACCCTGTATTTGTCTCAAATTTAGTACTACAAATGAGATTACGTGCGTCGAATCGCAAAAAACGTTAGAAAACGTCAGAAACATATGCATTTGAGCGGAACATTGCAGTTAAAAACGGTTGAGATGCATTGGAGGATTTATTCGTAATAGTTAAGCCCTTCTTAGGTCAGTAATGATTACATATTATTAAATTTGAAGCACACAATCTTAATATTCGTAATAAAAATCTAATTAGCAATAGCAATCGCAAGGATGTAAAAGCGCTCCCCAATAATAGTAGTCGAAGCAAATCTCTATTGGCAAACTTCATCTTGAGCTGAACTATTATATACATGCCATAGATTTATTAAAAGAGTATGAAAAATTTCCCTCATTATATGCTGTAGCAGAATTCCAGAATCATTAACAAAGTGAGAGAAATGGTGACTGAAGATCGTCGATTAAGTTCGACAGAGAAAGCTACTTAACTTTCTGTGTTTTAGGCGTTGATTCGACTGTTTTCTTTTTGGGGTATGAAACGTTGCCACTTCGCTATTTCAGAAAGACCAGAATTTACTTCAAAAACTCAATAGCATTGAGCCCGCTGAAGATATGCACGAAGCCAATTACGATCCCATATTTATAAAACGAATTATAACTAGTGATGAGTCATCAGTTTATGAGTTAGACGTGCAAACAAGTCGACAAGCTTGGGAATGATGCCTTTCGGCTGAGGCGAAACCGAAAGAATCGTGCAAAAATCGATCAAAAGTTAAGGCATCGCGTCTTTGTGCGCTCGGAATTCTCCTCAGAAGGCTAGACGGTAAATAAAGGATATTATGTGGCCATTATGGGGCATCTGAGAGAGGGATTTCGTCGAAAAATGCCAAATTTGTGGAAAGAAAACTAATGGTTTTGCACCACGACATTACACCATCTGACAAGGGCTTCAAATTTGATATAACAGTAAATGTTTTGTGCTTTAACCACCAATTCCTGGTACATTTTTCGGCAGAATGTATGTGCAAAATATTTGACGGACTGGGAGATACCCTTATTACCGCCCCGCTTAGAAACCCGATGTTATGGCATTCAAATCCAGATTGTAGGTCTCTACCAATACGACATGGACGCTTAGTAAGAAGGAGGGTTTCTCCCCCCATTTTTAGGAGGTAATAGGGAGCCAAAAGGGAACAAATAACTTACTCTTACTTAGGACAAACGACAGAAGCCAGGAGTATGTATTTATATGTGTAAGCTAGTTCAGTTATCAGCGTAGTCAATAAACTATGGAAAATTCGTAAATTTAGGGTGTAAAACATGAAAAAATGTGGATGAAAATGGCGCCGTTGCCTAAAACGAACTGATGAGAGAGAAGAAAAGAGACAAACATGATACCATCACCTCAAATCATCGCCTGAATTAGGGTGCATATTATTCTAGGAATGAGAAGAACCTTTTACAAATTCGCGCATTTAAGAAATAGGCAGGCAATACGTAATAGCATATTCTACAGCTGACGCCAACAGAATGTGAATCACGTGCATGTACTTTCCGCTTCTGAGATGTTATTAAAATACGAAATATGATGAGGGGAATAAAAGCCCGAAAAAATGTACCGGGCTATCCATTTTTCGGCTTCAAAAGTAAAGTTAAATAAAACGCATATAAAGCTATGATTTCGATGAAACTTTTATTTCATTATAATGCTTGGACCTTGTCATTATGTACGAAATACAATGTCATTTAAATGACCGCCTCTGGATTGGTTGCAGCAGTGGATCATTATGAGGTAGTTTTCGACCACATTTTCATACATTTCGGGCGGTATCTCGGTGATAACTTGACGAGTCTTAGTTTTCAAATGCTGCAACGTTTGGGAACTATGCGCGTAAACGCGATCTTTGACGTAGCCCCACAAAAAAGTCTAACGGCGTCAAATCGCATGATTTGAAACTACGCTTTCTGGAAACTTCTCAAGAAACAAAGCCAAAATCGGTCGTGTTGTGTGGGTAGTGGCACCGTTTTGTTGGAATCATATATCGTCCAGTTCGTGATCTTCAATTGCAGGTCAAAAAATATCGGTTATATTATGGCCATAGCGCTCTGAATTGATATTAGAATTATCCGCCATACTTTCACTAACAGAAGCGATATTTTCGGCAGTGTCCACATTGCGATGATGCACAGGCCTGACCATTTCTATATCGCCTCCAGTTTCTACAAATCTCTTTATAATCTTGCCAATTCCTTGCCCAGTAGGTCGATTATGTCGACCATAATCACCCTGTAAATGCACGAAAAGTGCCCACTTTTGAATCACCACTTTCGCAGCAAATTTTAACTATTTTAGGCGTGCTCCGGTTGTCAAACGTTCCATATTCGTAAACGGCGCACAGTGGGATTGCTTCATACATTTTTGTGCAATAAATATAAGGAGTTGTCGTAGAGTCTTGAAATTCGGCATAGAGCGTTTTATGACGTAGAGTAGCAAAAATATAAAGTTTCATGCAAATCGACCACGCCCATCGGCCACCGCCCATACAACTAAAAATGAAATTTTCGTATACATTTTTTTCTGTTAGGTAGAAATTCTTGTAACTTGGCATGGATCATCTGTACTACGAAAACAACATTTTTGTAAAGTTCCATCTAAATCGGCCACGCCCACCATAAACTTGATGCGAGCGTGCAACGAGGAAATCCCCAAAGGGCATCGGTACCAATTGGTCGTGCTGCAACTACGTCTAAGTTGTTCATTTGTGTTGATTTTGATTTACAAATGTAGCAAACGGCTGCTGACGAGGTTTTCGTAAGTAAAAGTATGCACCATATACGTGTTTTGTCTTTATTTCTTTGCTTAATTTGTAGCGTAATTTCTTGTGACTTTTTTCATAAAATTTATAACTTTGTTCAGTAGTATAAAATATTATAAGGATTTTTTTTTCTATAAATCGCAATCATTTTATTGCAGTCAGAGCATGGAGGTGGCCGGAGCTAACCTTTCTTTCATCCAAGGAAAACTTAGAAATTTCTAGGGTTTTTTTTTAATTTAAATAGTTTCGAAACTATTTGTGCTATCCAGTTGTCTTTTTTTCTTAAAGAACAACAAAATACCATATTTTTAGAACATCATGACATAAAATAGTTAAACGAACAACAAATATGCATATACAGGCCCTCAAGTTGCATTAAAATCTTAGTCGTTTTGCGCTTTACTTCTCCCAAGCATTTTTAAGTAATTATTTTGCGATAAAAAATTATTTTTTTCAAAAAAGCAATGATGAATTTCTCTTAACTAAACAATTCCGTACAAAATTGCATCATTACATTTTTAATATTTTACAGTCGAAAAATAGACTTTTTGCGCTTAGAATCTCACTGTGCGGCGTACCTTTGACTAAATCTGTGGTCACAACCCGTAACAGCCTAACTCGAGTTAGGACACAATTGAGTTATTAGCACCATCGTATTCAGCGTATCTAAATTTATTTGCTCTAAATTTTTCATGTTTGTATCT
>JAHXMU010025395.1:0-22120 GCA_019455685.1 Philornis downsi
TTTTTTTTTTTTTGCTTTAAGCATTTTCTTTTTTGTTGAGACTGCACAAGACGAACAGAACATAAAGATCAGTGTTTCGAACATTAAGTGCGTTAAGTCAGTCAGTCAGTCAGTCAATCAATGTGGGTTTTCACTCCATGTCCCTTTAAACTGTGGCCAAAATGGACAAATGGTCATTTTGGTTGCTAAAGTAAAAAATACAACCAAAAGTATGAAAATGGAACAGTTTTTTGGGCACTAAAAACATAAAATGGCAGCAGGAATTGTTTTTAAGTATAACAAGAAAAGGCAACATAAAAAATGAACCCCAAAAGTATCCCTCTAAGAACCGTCCCAGGAGATGAACGTGAGCGGGAGGCCATCAATACCACGCATTTGATATGCACAAACGTTGCTTAAACACTAAACGATAAAAGTTTACATAGTGTAAATAATAAATTAAATAATGTATATGTATATAATATACATTATTTAATTTGGAAACATTTTTGAATAGCCTACATGTGGGAATAGGGGATGGTGGATATTCGTACAGCAGATCTAAAAACGTATTTTGAAGTTGATTACTACACTACACTACAATATGATTACACTACAATATGAATTTTTTGAAAACAATCTTTCCTTGTTTTCAAATTTATTACCTCAGCATTTCACAAGAAAGCAAATTCAGTTCAAAGTTTTAAGCCTTTCATTTTGCATTCGACACATACGAGAAGAGGCACGCAAAGCTAATATTTATAAAGACGCCCAAAAAAGTTTTATATGGCGGTAAGGCGAATTGATACAACGTCCAAATTGTCAGAAACTGCCACCAAAACTAACTTAAGTTCGAAAGTAGTTTTAATTTCAGTTTCTGAAATCTAAATCAAAAATATACATACGAGTTGTGTTCATAAAAGAAGATAAATTTTAATTTTTCTCAAAAAATTTTTATTTATTCACTTTTATTTTATCTCCTTCAAAGTAGTCCCCCTCAGATGTAATGCACTTGTGCCAGCGTTTTTCCCCATTCTCGAAGCAGTTCTGATATGCACTTTTTGGTATATCCTTGAGCTCTTTCAGCGATTTGGTTTTTGTCTCCTCAATCGTCGCAAAACGCCGTCCTTTCAGGGGTCTCTTTAATCTTGGGAGCAGGAAAAATTGGCAGGGGGCCAAATTTGGTGAATACGGTGGCTGAGGCATGAGGCACCGTTAGGTGCTATTTTTGGCCAAATAATCCCTCACAAGCAAAGATGAGTGAGCAAGTGTATTATAATGATGCAAAAACCATGAATTTTTCCCACAATTCCGGGCGTTTTTTTCGTAATACTCCTTATTTACCGCACGACCATATGGTAAGAACTCCTGATGCACTACGCCATGATAACCGAAGAAAACAGTGAGCAAAACCTTGACATTTCATCGAACTTGGCGGGCTTTTTTTGGTCTTGGCTGTCCCGTACTCTTCCATCGGTTTCGATGTCATAACCATATACCCATGATTTGTCATCAGTTATGACGCTTTTAAGCAAATCTGGATCATAGTTGACGTCATTCAACAATTACTGAGCGATGCTCATGCGACGTTGTTTTTGGTCAAAATTCAGCAATTTTGGAACGAACTTCGCTGCCACACGCTTCATGCCCAAAATTCCCAAAAACATTGCATGGCATGAGCCAACCGATATGCCGACATACTCAGCAATTTCTCTTATTGTGATTCGACGATTCTCCATAACAATTTTCTTCACTTTCTCAACATTTTCATGGGTTGTTGATGTGCTGGGGCGCCCGTCGTCATATCTTCTCGACCTTTTGTGAAAAGTGTATGCCACTGTCACTGTTTTTGAGCACATAATTCCATTTTTAACTAAAATTTTATGCAACTTCTTTGAGCCATTTTTTCCGGTAGCAGAAAATCGTCAAACAAACGAAACACTTGTCTTATTTGAGCCTCCCACAAACAAACTAAACATGCTATATGGATAAAACCGTCGACACATCTTTGAGACGAGTGTACCAACATAAAAAAAAAATCATAATCGAAAGTCGAATATACGTAACCCGCGAAATTTGAAAACTCGCCTTATCTTTTAAACACACCTCGTAATTATGAATATGGAGCTTATTTCATAAGGAGCGTCATAAGCAGTCAAAATATTAGGTGCGCAACTAAGTTCTCGCTGTCTTTTTTTCCAAAAATGCAACTTTATAATGAAATCATGTTCACAAATGACCCATTGAAAGTATTGCCCTTTGCTAGCCACTACTTTTTCCCATCTTTCTGACAGAGCTCGAATTCCTTCACGGTAAAACTGTTTATCTTTTGAGGCCATTCACGAATCAGCCATTCCCTGATGTCGTCTTATGAGTTGGACTGCTAGTCAATCGTGTGAAGCCCAGAGCTCGACTTAATTGCATTAACTGAAGTCGATACCGATCCCCAGTAATGGTTTCGCTGGGTTTCAACAGCTTGTAATAAATAACACCGATCTAGTCCCACCAAATACAGAGCATAACCTTCACAGCGTGAATATTCGGCCGAGGCGACGACGTAGGAGCATAACCGGGCACCCCCCATTACTTTCTTTTCTTTGGATTGCTGTAATGAATCCATTTGCGTCCTCCTTTCCTTCCTTCTTTGTCGCTGAAGCAGTTGCTCACAACCAAAAGAACAACGCTCAACGTTCTTTGGGTTCAACTCATAAGAAAGCTAAGTTCCTTGCATTTGAATCATTTCCAATGCATGCAATCGCTTGGAAATGGCTTGGCGAGTAATTCCTAATACCGAAACAAGCTCTATCTGCATTTGACACGAATCCCTACCAAACAATGCCGTCAATTCAGTTCCCTCGAAGACTTTTCGTCTTCCTTCACGCAAACGGCCGTCAACATCAAAATCGCCGTCTTTTAAGCGACGGAGCCAATCTCAACACGTTATTTCACTTAAAGCTGCATCTCCTTAAACGTTTTGAAGCTCTCGATGAGCTTCAGCTGCCGGTTTCTTCGATTGAAAGATGACGTCAAGAAAAAAATACTATTGTGTCGCGGTGGTATGTTCACCATATGCCTAAGTTTGGCTTATGACGTATAGTTTAGGCAGAATCGACTAGCACGTACAGCTGGCGCCATCTATTGGCAAATAGCGGGAATTTAGTTGCGCGCCTAATATCTGTGGTCACAACCCGTAACAGCCTAACTCGAGTTAGGACACAACTGAGTTATTAGCACCATTTTTCATGTTTGTATCTCTTCTAGGAAGGCAATTAATCCTAAAAAACCTAATAGCTTAAGTTATTTTTCTAAATGACTGTTTTGGCATAACTGCCTACGTCAATTTAGGATTAAAACAAATATAAACATTATTTTTTCATCATTGCCTAAATCAACTTAAGTCGTTAATCCAAAAAAATAAAGAAACAATTTTATTTTCCTAACTTGAGTTAAGCTCTTATTCCGAATTACAATTTCGTTTTTTGATAAACATAAATTGAGTTAAGGTCTTTCTCCAAACTTACAGTTTTTTATTTAATCTGGAATAATAGCCTAACCCAACTTAAACTTTTTGATTTTCTTTCGTTCAACAATTCATAAGAGCCTAAGTGTCTTTTTCGATAATATCTTTTGACTGCGAGAATAAACAACTATTTTTTGTTAACAACTAAGTAAAGAAATTCGTTTCCTTGGAATCTGTAGCAAAGTTTTTCAAAAAACACCTTCTCCTGATTTTCAGTGAAGATTCAAAACTTTAAACTCCTGTACTGAAAATGTTGAAAAACAGACTTAGGCTGTTATGGGTTGTGACCACAGATATTATCGAGTATTTTGCCTTTGCAGGGCGGTCTCAAAGCGTCTAAGGAATACACCGAGTAGTGGAATAGTAGATAAGACTTCTCAAATTGACGTTTAGAACCGCCATTTGGCATTGCATCTAGAAATGGAATAAGCATAGGCTTCCTGAATGTAAAAAGGTCTCTGATATTTCACTCATGGGATGCAAGGATATTTGTTGGTATATAATTTTTTTTACCTGGCTGGGATGGCTGTACTGCTTAATTTATTGAAACGGCACGTGCTCATATTAGAACTACATATTTAAGCTTTTATTGATGGGGGAATGTTGGTGCATCACAAGAACGAACTCATTTCTTGAAAAGTCCCATATATTGCCTAAAAATGGAAAATATTGAATGTGGGAGGAAAAATCCCAGTTTATACACATTTTTGTGATAGAGATCTAAGTATTATGGTCTCGCTATTCATTTTTCTACATTAAATGCTACCTTCTATGCATCAGCTATTTTACGACTAATAATAATAATAATAATATCCAAAAAGTCCACTTTCTGCTGTCACTTGAACTGACTGGAGCAGACGTTTTTTACATGGTTATTTCCAGCAAAGGGTATACAAAACGAAACCAAGATATTTAACTGCATTTTAGCAGTCCATTGAAATAATAATTAAGGCGATCCAGACTTCAACAATTCAGGCCGCAATGAATAATTTTCTGATCAGGTGCCCAATATGTGTGAATGAGCGGTCCATTATCTTCAAAACCAATTAATTATATAAAATAAAGTTGCATTTTCTGTACAATAAATAAAAATGAAATATATTGATTGAGAAAAAAGTTATTTGAATTTCCCATAAAACAAAAACGCAAAATTTAAATAACTGGTGCAGCAATTGAATTGTTTCTCTGGTTGTATGACATGTGGCGCCGTCTTGTTGAAACCACATGACCTACACATTCATTTCTTCAATTCTAGGCACGAAAAACTGGTTATCATTTCACGATACCGAACACCATTGGCTGTTTGCGCTTGACATGCCTCATTTTTATAAAAAAAGGTCTAATGATTCCTCCAGCTTCACACAGTGACACGTTGAGAATGCATTTGCTTCTCGTGAATCACTGAAGGATTTTCCTCACCCCAAATGCGACAATTCTGCCTATTGACGAAGCCATCAAGATGGAAATGGGCCTCGTCACTGAAGATAATTTTATCGGCAAAATCAGCATTTTCATGTTGTCTCCCCAATACCCAATTAACGAACTCCCTTCGCTGTCCATGGTCAGCTGGCTTCAGTTCCTGGGTCAATTTAACTCTGTATGCATGAAGATGCAAATCTTTCGTCGAAATTCGAAAAAATTGGATTTGGAGACACCAATTTGCTGAGCTCGGTGTCGAATTGAGGTGGATGGAGTTTGAGCGACATCATCACGTACAGCTTCGACATTTTCGGTCGATCGACCAGGTCGAAGGCGCGTTGTTGTCTTTACATCACTAACAGACTTAGTTTTGGCAAAATTATCCATTAATCTCTTTACAGTTGACTCTTTTGGAGCATTACTGTGACCCCAAATTGATCGCTATTTGCGAACTGTAGCCGCAAAACTTTCACCATTTTGGTAAAACAATTTCACAATGAGAATGCGTTGTTCATTCGTGTAGCGCTCCATTTTTACTAACCTAGTATCTTCACAGAGAAACGTAAATAAAAAGCATGAATAGAATAGTAGGTTACTGCAGCCTACTTCGGAAAATCACCCGTTTTTGTATGGGAAATACCAGATGGAGTTTGGCAATGCCATACGTTTTCTTTTTGAGATCGTACTTTGACAAAAACTGAGTGTTTGCAAATATAAATAAATTTTGTTTAAATACGTAAAAGGTGTGACCTTGGCGCGACTATCGTTTGCACGCTCGTGAGTTTAGCGCCTAATACAGCTACCTACCTTTATTTGAGCGAGAGTGCCTTCCATGCTTCTAACGAACACGTTGAGCTGTCAAGTAATCAGCAGGGCTAATGAATGCCACTCAAATAAACGTTCCGAAAGGAATTAGTTTTTTCCCAATTTTTCTTTTACGTAAAAGAAATGAACTTAAGAATAGATTGTAGTATGCCTGATACCGGACGAGTCGATTTATTTTTTCAAATTCAGGCAAGCATTACTAACTAATAGAATGAAGACAACTTCAAGTTACTGCAGCCTACGAATAAGCAGTTAAAGAGTACAAATTTAATTCCAGAAAATCGATCAAAATGTATGGTATGTACCTGAAGGGGTGTATCAATATTGCAATGCCCTATAATTTGGCAAACTGTTGGGCTGTGTCAAGCTTTAAATTTCAATCAAAAGTTAGAAAGTATCAAAAGATATTTGGAACTTTAAACGCTCTGAGTATTACCTTTTTGCGTATCAGATTATGAGGTATTTGGTCCCAAATAGAGAAGATTTCCAATAGACTTTTGAGTTTTTTCAATTCCTTCGCTTAAAAGAACTCTGCGAAGACATTGCCAATCGTAAGTTTTTCCCAAGAAATTAAATAGAAGCTATGAAAATAGAACCTATTTTTGGCCATAATACAGTGATCGCAACTAAAGTTCATTCTCAGAGCGAATGATTTGTTCTGTTTTTTTTTTTTTTTTTTTTTTTTTTTTTTTTTATTGGTGAAAAATTTTAAAAAAAAAATTTTTTGGGGGTTTTTAAAATTCAAAAGTGGATAGAGACTTCCTCAATGCTTGCCTTAATATTTCGTTCACAACGATTTTAAATACATCTACGATAAATGTTCATATTTATGAGAAACTTTCCAACTTTTGCAGTGGGTACGCACTAAAAGAACTGATCTCGGAACGTCTTGGAATTTACATAGCCTCTATTGAACCTTTACATACTTTTGTACCTAATTGTACTGTACTGTACGTGAAATAACTTCTAGAGTTTAATGCGAATGTAAGAGGTATTGCATCATCGCCATCTCCATTGACGTCGCCATTGCCACGGCTGTTTGTGAAACAACAACAGGCATATAGCTGTCCATTCGCACGCAAAATGCTCCACTCCACGTTGTAGTATTAGCGGTCGGTGTGGGGGAAAGTTTATGCGATTATGGCGATTGTATGCTTTTCCCCCCAACGATGTGCTTGTTGTTGTTTTTAACATAGAATTCATTTTGAGCTTTGTATGCGTTATTGGTAGGTTATTATTTGTTTTCGTCTTCATTTTTGTTTTTATTTTGTTCTTTTTCTTTGCATGTACGTTTTTTTAGTTTTCGCTGCTGTTATGAGTGTGTGTGTGTGTGCTAAAATACATTTGCCACTGTAGTTGGCGTTGTTGGTGTTAGTGCTGTTGTTGTTGCTATTTGATCCATTCCGCTTGTTATCAAAATGCCCCTACAATTTTGGCATTAGTTAGATGGTGTGCTATGTTTTTTTTATAGGGATGCCATACTTTTATTAAAAGCACTTGTCCCAGTTTTAGGTTTTTGTCTCATTATGCAACTAAAAATATTCACCCTGTACCTCATAAGGAAATTTCTAATCGTTGCTTCCGCTCATCCGTCCCCATGTGTATTTAAAACACTACAGACTTCGCAGCACCAGCAACTAACTAATTCTTCTCAAAAGTGCCCTATATTCATAGGGAGGTTACATTCGAAATTGCACAAACTCCGCCCATTAAACTCACATGTTGATAATTGGTATGTGTTCAGAATTTTATTAAAATTTAATTTTATTCACTAATTAAAAACGGTATTTTACATCTACTAGAAAAAGCTTTCGCAGCTCATATGATTTTTTGGAGAATCGACCTAATTGTCGAAGTGGATATTGGAAAATTCTAAAAAATCAGAAAATAAACAGGCTAATTATAAAAATGATTTGTGATGAGAGATTGATTCTGACTTTCCCTCATACCTGACAATAGATCGGCATAGCGAAAAAGGATCAATTAGGGAAAATCCTTCTCGTACAAAAGCTGAACCCAATCTAGGAATAGTGGGCATTTTCAGTGTTGTTTGAACATTTGTACAATTTATTCTCTAATTAAACGTCACAGAAGTTGGTATTGCAAGTACACAGGAATGGCTATCCCAGCTCATTAGCTTTTTAAGAGACCGCATTAATTGTCATTATTGAAAAATGCTAGAAGTGTGAATTTGCGTTGGAAAAATGGACAATTCCTCTGTATTTTGCAAGAGAAGAAAACTTTTTGACACAACTACTTACTGACGATGAGTCGACATGTTGATTATGTTGATGTTTCGGCTCGCAAATGTCACAATCGAACTAAATTGGTATAATATACAATAGGAAAATATTTTTTTTCCCTAATATTTCTAATATCTTTCACAATTGAAACCAATTTGGGATGGTACTGAAAAGATGGAGGAAAGAACAATTCTCATCTATTAGCATTTGTAAGGGAGCGCCCTCTTTCGGCGTGGTTGCCAATAATACCAATATATGCAGTTTTCCACTGGAAAAATCAGTTAAGTCAATAAATTATATGTGAGAGTAGCCGTTTTGACGCTCTCACTTATTTAACGATAACTTGATTGTAAAACTTTGCTTGTTCACTTGTTTTAGGCACAAATACATTTATTAGTATTATGAGTCTGAGAATTTAAATATAGAGTACGTAGCACTTCTTTTTTGAAAAATTCGCCGCAAGAGAAGCTTGTGAAAATCGGCTGTCCCGGATTTTTTTCCAAATTGGGACTATGACTTTTATGAGATATGCATAATGTAATTGTTTTCAAAATGGCAATCAGTTATCAAACGAAACGGATGAATAAAGCCTACAATTTCATGGAAAAATAATGGGTTTCGTTTTAATGCATTTTATATACATATTAAACGCTTTTATTATTTTTACTTACAATCAAGTCAAGCGTTCCACCTAAAATCGACCAAACTATTCTGGTTTTTTTATACAAACTCACTATGAAAGAACATACTGGATGAGTTGATCAAATTTGAAACTTAAGGATGAAGTCATTTAGTTTGATAAATTATTACTAAACAAAATCAGCTAAGAAAAGCAAAAACAGTTTTTTTGGCCTACAATTCTCTTAGATTTAAAAAAAAAATTCTTTTCTTCAAAATGCCAAATTTTCAACACATACTTTATGTTAATTTCGGAATATATAATTTTAAAACTAGAAACTCACACATTTTCACTTTCTTAATCACGTTTCCTACTATTATGAGTAAATGTTCAGCCGTTTTCTCCAAATTCCTATTCCGGTAATGACCATAATCCACAAAAACCATAATCAAGTTGTCAAATACAACCTTTTTTTGATAACAGTAACTACTATGATTCGATTCCCTCGGTTCGTTGTTTCAAAAATCAAGGTTTTGTGAATCACTTAGAATAGAGAATTAGCCCCAATATGCGTCCAGCAATTATAAAATCTGGCAACTTGACTTGCCATTGTCAGTGTATGTGTTATCCTATTCATTCAACTAAATTATGTGTAGTAATTGTTTTGTTTGTTTGCTCTCCGTACTTGTTCAGTGTATTATGTCAGTTGTTTACTTCTTGCTTGAATAGATTCTCTTCATTGCAGAGCCGGTTCAGTGTTGCTATTTGTCTCACCAATTACTGCTGGTTCCAGTGGGATGACGATAATGTACTAAATAATTTTAAAGTGCAATAACCTGAAAGAATTTGTTAAAGAGAAATTGCTGTTAGTTTTCTTTTTTTGTCAGATTCAACAAGTTTTATAATTGGCTATTTGTATGTTGGTTTTTGATATACATGAGTTCATACAATGGAACAGGATACAACTAGATCAAGCCAATGTAAGTAACATAGCAAAATATGGGTGGGAGAGGGCTTCAGAAATGTCACAAAACAAAATAGTCAAACACATAACATAGCAATGGAATTACTATGTACTAATAAAAAAATGTAATGTATCTGAAAATCACCTGAAAATCTATAATGAAAAAAATTTGAAATGTGGGAAGAGAAAGTCAGCAGCTCAAGAAATTTCCCAAGTTTGAGAATATTCAACAAGATTATTTGCTTTAAAGTAGCTTAAATGAATGACCATCTTTCAATTTAATAACTTTATGTCGAGTAGATTATTGGTAGATCCCGAAAATCATTACTAGAATTGACTTAACAAGAACTAAGTACTTGACAATGTTGTTAACATTTTACCCATCCTTTTCAATTGAACTAAAGCTTTGTAATTTCGAAATAAACCATTTAGATAACTGTTGTTAATGATAGTATTGAAATTCTTACCTGCGATCATATAACAAATAGTTACTCAATTCAAACATTAAATCAAGGATAATTTCACTGATGGGCTTGTAAGTTCACAGCTTCAAAGTTCTTTGCTCTAGATTATCCCTGACCAATTAATCCAATCCAACCATAACTTAAGTCTAAAACAGATAATATTGTGTAGTATATTTATATTGTGTAGTAACATTGTACATATATATTTGACTTCAATATTACAGCAAAAGAAATGATTTTTATTATGTAGAAATGAATTAATTTAGTAAAATAACAAACGATTTAAAATGTAAAGCGGGCAAATAAACTCATTCTTTTAAATGAGGACATATGATTAAATCAAAATTAGAAAGAAACATCGGTATTTAGTCATCACATTATTGGTTTGGTCTAGGATTAAAAACATCCAAAGAACTCGGTTTACTTATTTCCAAAAACATACCAAACGCTTTGGTCTTCTACGATCCTTCACCAATTCATAGTAGTTCTGGTCGCCTACTTGTGTGTCGCTCACAAAATAGAGTCCGTTATCGAAAAATTTTTAAGCAATAACGTTTTTATCCGTTGCTGGAAAGATTGTTCTCCTATTGATGGCGGAGCCGAGGTGGATCAAATCACCCGCCATTTCATAGTAGTAGATACCAAAGTTCACAAAGCGTACGTCAAAGCAAATAACTATTTGTAATCGTTTTTCAGTTCTTGAGAAGGCTGCAGTAACTTCTCGTAGTTGTCGACCAATGATGTCGTCAAAGTGCGTAAATAACATTAGGTTTAAATTGACATGTTGTCAGTCTTTTTTAGTACAGCTTTCCTTATGATCCCAATAGTATTTTTAAGAGTTTGCACATTTTGCCGCAAGCCTTTTGCAAAGCATCGGTTGATATTAAATAAATCAGTATGACTTTTGCTCATTTGTACATGATAATTAGAGCTATCATGTTATTCACAGGAATACCAAACTCGGCCATGGCTTGATGTAAATTTTGCGTATCGCAACGACGAAAGCAGCTTTCTAGTCGATGAAAATTTATAATATGTTGATCTGTAATAGCACTGATCAATTGCTCCACGACAAGATATTTGAATACAGTCATATCCATAAGACTTTTCTACAGCGGAGACCCATTGCTTACCTTTTGTTTGGAGTACTTAGAAAAATTTCCGGTCTGTGCATCCACGCTCGCTTATAAACCGTTTCTTTCTATTGCAGCAATGCTTTCTATAAGATAAAAAACGTTGTTCTCAGTAGCAGGCTGGTCTAACACTGGCAACTGTAATTGATATGCCAATATCGAGGTGGTCAAACGCATCAATATATGTAGCGATTGAGTTGACTGTTGTGCGGATGGACACAAATGCTGCAGCACGACAATGAACTCGAAGGACCTAGCAGAAAAAAGCGACCAAAACTGCGTTGGACGGACCAGGCATTTGAAATATTATCGCAACTTGGTGTAACTAATTGTAGAGGAAACGCAGAAGACCGAAACGCTTGCAATTATTTTCTATGTATGGCATATAATAGATAGTCGCCACCTAATAAGAAGAAGAATCCATTATGCGCCGCACTCCAGCGCTACTTCTTCAATTCGTCTCACCAATATATAACAATGTCACAGGATATTGTTTCTGCAATGGAGTTTTTCTCTCTTATCATATTGAAGAATTCCGCCCCATTAGCACAATAAGACTCATCCGCGGCGAACACTTTATTTGATATGATTGTCGGTATATAAGCTCATGACTCATATGGCGCCAACATTCCCTGTATTATAACCCAGAATTGTGTGCAGCTGGACTTTCGTTTGTTAACATAGAGAACTTTGTCATTAATTCAGTGTTTTAGTCCATTAGTCTATTGATAGCGGATTTGAGGTATATGCAATCATATAGCGCTCCAAAGTTATACAGGGTAATACATTTACTGGTTTCAAAACCGCCAGTCTGGCAAGGCTGTCGGCTGTTAAATACCTGTCATCCGAAGTGTTATTTATTTAGTGAAAGGCTTGCCATTTACGAATATGGATGATTTAACAACCGAAGAACGCGTAAAAGTAGTCAACACTTACTACAATAGCGGTGATTTCAATCGAACAAAATTTTCTTCGACGTCAATAAGCCAAATTGTCGCATATGAGGCTCGGAGAGTCCATAAGTGATTGTGGAAAAATGGCGCTAGAGGGACGTTGAAAGGATCCATTGATGCAACCAATCCAGATGCAGTCATTTAAATGGCATTATGTTTCATACATAATGGCAAATTCCAAGCATTATGATGACACAAAAGTTTCTTTGACATCATAGCTTTATGTGTGTTTTATTTAACTTTACTTTTGAAACCAGAAAATGGATAACACTATATAGTTGCCACCTTTCAGGAAGTATTCCAAAAGTGTTGACCCCTCAGTCATCAAAGCAATTATATTGGTTTTGCTTTCTTTTATAACCAAATGCAGTTTTGCTGATTGATTTTCAAACTTGATGATGATAACCTAGCAACTTTCGGTCCATGATGTCGGTATTTAGTGCAGCTTTCCTAAAGCCTCTTTTAATGAAAGTTGCTCTGCAAGATCTTTGCCTTTCTTCACTCAAGGCATTTTGTCCGCCAGGGCCATTTCACAAAGGCGAACCAATTTCGCAGGAATACCAATACAGTTATGCTTATCAATGACTTTGGCAGAAACAGGCTGTCAGAGACAACTTTATAATCAGCAAACATGTGATACCTGCCTATGTATATCCTTTCCGGTGATGAGGATATTTCTCAGTCAGGTCACTTGATTTACATTTTTGTATTGATTTTCGGTCAGAATTTGACAAGATAAAACCCTTTTAAGAAAACATTCCATTTAGGTCCAAATCAAATATTGTAAATAACATTTAGCATTTGTTGATCAAGCAATTCCGTTACATCTCTAATTGAAAACCATAGAAAAACAGGATATTTCATATTTACATCTTCCAGGTTGTGCATATTTTAATGGCCTGAAATGTTTGTAAAAAGCTAAAAACTATATGAGGGCGTATGAAAATACGTGGCCACATTTATTTAGTGGATTCTTCATACCCACTACAACGAACTGTCGAATGCTACACAACAAATAAATATACGAGTACATGTGTCCGTCCACCCGCTTACGCTTTCAAGTGTTGCTGCTTCTAAAGCTCGTGCGGCTGCTGCTGACATTGCCGCGAATAATTTATCGCTGCTGCTGATGTTGTTGCTGTTGCTGCTTACCGACATACCATCGCTGTATGTGTACTGAAAACATAGAACTTTAGATTGCTTCTTGTCCAGAGACGCCAAGAGGTGGGAATGACGCCAGAGAGTCAGTCGACGAGAAACAGAGAGCGAGAGCATTAGAAGCAAAGCTATGTATTGTGCGTTGATAGGATGTTGTTGCTTTTGCTATTGTTTTTCTAACATCTGTATATGCGTTGTATGCGTTAGGTTGGCTTGGCGTGAATGAACTTTTCAAGGTGAAATTCACAAAATAATAATAATAATGAGAAACGCAACGACAACTAAGCGGGTAACCATAATAACAACAACAACAGAGACAAAAACAACACCGGTCAATATGGCAACAGCAGCAAGAATAACATTCTAGTGGCCTGGCCAAAGCAAACGCAACAACAGCTCGATGCCGCCTAGAAAATGGAAACATCGTCATCATCATCATGTTATGACGACGAGGGCAGTTTACTAAGCTAGACTTGAGATGCAATATTGAAAGCGGGATTACATGGATTCTTGGTACATAAGAACGCCTTTTGCCAAATCATATTATTTAATTAGACATTAACTTTTATTTAACAAAGAGAGAAATTCACTTCAAGCATCAACACTTTTAAAAGTGACGGTGTTGTTTTTTCATATTGAACTTATGAAAATATATTGCTTAAATTAGAACACAAAAAACCTTTTTTGCGATTGTTCACAACCTAATTCGTTATCTGTTCAAAATATAGAGTTCTCCAATTATTACCTCAAATTATCATTAATACAATAAGTTGTAAAATGATTACGACTTCCCCAGCTTATTAGTTGAATTTGAACAATATAGTCGAAATTAGATACCAGCTGTAATTCTAGCCGTCTCAACATTGTCATAGTGATTTTCCTCTCCATTCTCCTTCTCCAACAAGTAACATCAAGTTTTTAGAGTCTATCAAAAGCATGGTCCCTCCAAGGGAGTTTTCGTTGTAGGAAGCTTTTCATGTTACATGGTTTGGGTCCGTACCCACAACATGCTCCACCCAAAGCGATCGCAGTATTTTTCTGGGCTTAACATCTCATACAACTCAAGGTTCAGGCGACGCCGGTATTTTCCGTTGCAATCATATGTTTTCCAGAGGGTTTCCTCTCAAAGTCTCCCTGCAGTGTTTTATTCGCTAGTATCATAATGTAAGATTCTGCCCCGTACAGCAAGATAGGTAAAACCATTGTCTGGCACAGTCGGATTTTTTGTCTGTCGAAAGAGGGGTCTGTCATTAAATCACTCGCTTAGTCCATAGTAATGGATGTTCGCATGCAGTACTTTTATTCATATTCATATTCATTTTGCAGTATTCATATTGCAGTCGTGATAGATGAAATTATCCATTACTCTAAAGTTATAGTTTTCAACGTTCACATAGCGTCCCAAACGGGTAGACTCCTTATGCATCATAAAGGATAACTTTGTTTTGCTCTCATTTACCACCAGATTCATTTTAGTAGATTTTTTTTAATGCTTGACAAGGCTGGAGTAACATCTTTCTGTCAAAACTATTTATATCATCGGAGTACGGATGCTGCATATGCATTTTGTTAAATTTGATTAAAGTAAAGTCCTATTATGGGCAATTATTTAGCTCTGGGACAATATCGAGTTTAGTAGCTGATGCACTCTGATTATTAGTTTATTAGCAACGGTCTCAAAAAGTATTGCCGTCAGACTATGAGCATCCACAGCTTTGTTGTTTTCAGTCGCCTGCTATTCTGATCTCGTTTTGGCTCAGATCTATGCAATCTATGATATCCTCGAAAATTGGTGTGATTTCTCCACTAGCGCTGCTTTCTTTCGATATAACCGTCGCTCTAATAATGATAGGTGTCTATATGCGGGATTGAACCCGCATGCATGCGAACGATAGTCGCGTGTACGGACGGTCTATATATGTATGTATGCATATCTCTTCCTGATGTAAGTAATGTTAAAGACAAAAGACGACATCTAATAAAATAAGAAGAGATTGAGGTCGAGAAGTGAGAACAATTTAAAGTAAATTTAAAAAAAAAACTTTTGAATTATTTCAATACGATTAATATAAATGGAAGTTCTTGGAGTCCGAATAAATTAAGCATATTCTAATTTCGTTCGTACAAACAATGTATGTAACATTTCTTGTACGAGGTCGGTCTAAAACCAGCCACCCTGATGTATAAATGGTGCCAGTAGTTTGAAAAAGAATTATTTTGGTGAAAAGTGGCAATCTTATAAAACATGTGTTTTAAGTTTCAAGGCGCCATGTTGTTTAGTATTTTTATTTGAGCCAGCAAACACAAACGACCTCAGCGAATTTGTAAACAGGGAGAAAATTAGCCAGCGTTGTTTCAGTAGAGTCGATTTATAACCATGGATGAGACATGGGTCTACCACTTCACACATGAGACAAAGGAACACTCGAAGCTGTGTACTCGAAAGGGAGAATCGTATCCAAAGATAGCGAAGACGGTTCCATTTCCAGGGAAGGTCATGGAGCCTGTTTTTTGTAATGCGCATGGGACAATTTTTATTGGTTACCGTCAGAAAGGAAAAACCCATCAACAGTGAATATTATGTTAATTGATTGCAGTGTTTAGGTGATGAAATTATGGAAAAAGGCAGCATTGTTCGAAAAATAAACTGTTATTTAATCAAGACTCCTGTTCTATGCTCCAGTTCACATAAACACTGTTGCGATGCCTAAAAAAATTAATAAAATTAATGAACTAAAGTTCGAATTGTTCACCATGCACCTCATTCACCAGACGATAAGCATTTTAAAAAATGCTATACACGCCCAAGGTTTGAAGTTGAGAAAGCTGTGCACAGAATGGGTGCCGCGTTTACTTTCAATAGAGCAAAATTTTTACGTCGATTTATAACCATGTATGAGACGTGGATCCACCACTTCACACCTTAGACTGAGGAACAGTCAAAGCAGTATACTTGATTGGGCGAATCGTGTCCAAAGATAGCGAAGACGGTTTCGTCTTTAGATTATTTTATTTGATTATTTTTATTGATTATCTTCAGAAAGGAAAAAGCCATTTACAGTGAATATTATGTTAATCGATTGTAGCATTTAGGTGGAAATCCTTCTTTGGCGGATACCAGAAGTTAGAACATAAGAGATGGAGTAAATCCCATAAATCCATACAAAGCAATGTCTAAGAACCAGTTAAGAATTGTAGCTCCAATTTCAATTCTTTTAGCTTAAAAATAAATAATTCCAACAGAACTCAATCGAAAACTTTAGAAAAGTCAATATACGTATGCTGTATCGATAAGATATTTGTTTTTTTAAGTTATCAATACAATTCGTAGTAAAAACGGATAAATTAGTAGTAGTTGACCTACCGATAGCAAATCTATATTGAGAAAAAGAAAGAGAACAGAAAACCTTCTCACATACAATATGCTCATAAAGTTGAGCAATATTTGAAAGCCTTTATTATAACAATGGTACAATACCATTGTTATGACCACATTTATCAACCACAAATGTCGCATTATTTTTCCATTTTTGAGTAAAAATAACACAGTTAATTGATATCGGCAAAGTTATTCAAAGTGGCAGTTCTTATTGAACAACATCGTTTCTATAAAATCCAGAATAAACCAAAATTAACAAACCCATTCAAAGAGTTCAAAACACAATTATTATAAACCATCGAAATATTGAACTGTTACTTTTTAGTTTAGAAAAAATCCGAAAGATTCTAGCATTTGATCTGATTGCATATATTTTTGTCTCCTCGTCTGTTTCTTCCATCATAGTATAGGGTTATCCATTTTCTTGTGTCAAAGGTTAAGTTAAATAAAACAAACATAAAGCTATGATTTCGATGAAGCCTTTATTTCATTATAATGCTTGGATTTTGCCATTATGAACGAAACACAATGTCATTGATATCACCACCTCTGGATTGGTTAAAGAAGTGGATCGTTTTGAGGTAGATTTCCAAAAAATACGGCCCAATGATATCTCCATATTATAATGCGCACCACACTCACTTTTTCCGGATGCAATGGCTTTTTCACAACCACTTATAGGTTCTCCAAGCTTCATATGTGACAATTTTGGTTGTTGAAATAACCACCGAGTGAGAAATTAGCTTCATCGCTGTAAAAAATTTTGTTTGATTAAAAACGCACGTTTGAATTACCACTTTGTAATAAGTTTTAACTATTTTTACGCATTCTTCGTTAAACAATCCCTATTCATAAATTTCCAACTATCATTAAATAAATAACACTTTAGATGGCAGATATTTAACAGCTGACAACCTTGCCAGACCGCCAATTTTGAAATTGATAATGGAATGGATAATGGATACTTTGCATAAAACTTGATAAACTTGCAGTGGTACAAAAAGTGTCCATAGGACTACTAAGACGTAGAAACTTAATTCTTGATTTCCATTTTACTTGTCGAGGAAACCGAACTTTTTACTTCGGTTTAAAATATTGGCTCCTAATTAAACTTTATAGAAGGAAATTGCTCACTCTTGGTGCAAATGTTTTGCTGCTGTAATAGAAGCGTTTATTTTCACAATAAAATACTAAATTTTGTAATAAGTTTTAACTATTTTTACGCATTCTTCGTTAAACGATCCATATCTGTATATGGCAAACCTTTCACTAAATAAATAACATTTCAAATGGCAGATATATAACAACTGACAGCGTTGCCAGACCGGCAATTTCGAAATCACTAAATGGATAATGGATACTTTGCATAAAACTAGATGAACTTACAGTGGTACAAAAAGTGTTCACAGGACTACTAGGACCTAGAAACGTAACCCTTGATTTCTGTTTTAATTGACGAGAAAAATATTTACCGAACTTTTTACTTCGGTTTAAAGTAGTGGCTCCTAATTAAAATTTATATATAGAAGGAAATTGATCGAAATTTTGCCGCAGTAATAAAAGCATTTTTTGCTTTTGAATAATTGAACGTCTGAATATGAGAAAAGCTATATATTTAAAATATTTGAATACCCCAATATTCGAACATTTGGATGTAAGCTTATGTTGTTATTAATATCTTATTGTGAATATTGCAATAAATATAGTTAATATAACTAACTTAGCTCTTTACGCTTACCTCTTTACTGATGTAAGCAGTAAGAACACGAATTTCAATTTTATTCGTTCGTACAACAACCGTGCGTGAGACAAATGTTGTATGAGGAAGCGGCGTAAGATGAAGTTCTATACTATTTGATGTCAAAATGTTGGTTTCTAATGGCGTCGACTCTTTGAACCAACTTGTTGGATATGTGATATCGTCATTTTGACAATATCTGATTTCAACTCTACATAGATATAATATAATTTTTTTTTTTTTTTTGTTTTGATGGTGACGCAGCATACTCATTATTACATTTCATCGGGATTTTCTGCCACTTTATTGTTTTGTTCTCTTGTTAGTATTTTCCAATACTTGACGTTATTGCTGTAGCTCTTCTATTCAAGAAGTCGTTTTCGAACAGTTCAAAGTTTGTTCTGGTATACAACACAAATCTGTATCTATTCTTGCAGATTTGGATTTTTATTTCTACTTTTGTTGTTTTCATTTGTATGACCAAACAGCCATCTATCGCTTTTAACTTTTGCTGACTTAGGTAACCACCATCGTGAACAAAAGCCACAAGAAAGAATAGCTCTTGACATTCAGCGGGCAAACTGCTCAGAATATTGCTTTGGGGATCACGAATCGTTAATACATACATACATATGTGATGTGCATGAATGTTTATCAATGATTTGATATTCATCGAAGTAAATGAAAGTTTGTTGATGAGAGTGGTTTAGCTGCGAGGTTTTTCTATTCAAATATTATGTAACCTAGACCTTGATTCCTAAATATGTAAATTCATCTAATTTAATTGTTTATATTAGGCCATGGCTATAGCGGGCTAAGAGCGTAAAATGAAGACAAAATTTACTTTTGTTACTCTTAAAATGACAAAAAAATGATTGCCCTAAGGAGAAAAATACCATATTTCATATACGGTTTAACAACATAATTTTAATGCAAATTTATTTCAATTATTAAAAATTACTTTAATGTTAATGGTTCTTAGGTCACCCGTTGTCCAAGCACATGTATCCTTTTTAAATCATACCTACCTAGTCCTGCTATATGTTCTGTTACACAATTTCCAGCGCTTATCGTTCAAAACTTCTTGCGGGAGTAGAACCGTTAACTTTTTTTTCAGAACACATGCACTGATTAGTGAAGAATACTAGTCAGTTTGGTTTCAGTTTGCAATCTATTAACATGGAGTGGGGCGTCAAAGAGAATCGAGTCGGCGTAATAGTGTTGCATAAGTGCGGAAAGAGTGCTGGCCAAATTTTCGAGTTGCTAAAACCACTCGGAATATCAAGAATGTTCGTTTATCGTGCTATTGCTCGCTTCGGCGAATTGTCGGGAGTAGAAGACAGGCCAAAAAGTGGTCGCCCGCGCGTTGTCCGTACGAGTGCGGTAGTAAAGGCAGTGCGTGAAAGAATTCGGAGAAATCCCCTTAGAAAGCAGAAAATCATGTCCAAGGAATTGGATATATCAACCAGACCCATGTCTAGATTGATTCGGGATGATCTGCATATGAAAGCCTTTCGTCGGTCCACGGGGCATCTTCTAACTCCTCAGCTAAAAAAAATTAGGCTGGAAAGATGCAAGCGACTTTTGCAGTGGCACGCGGACAATGGCCGCATTCTGTTTACGGATGAGAAAATTTTTACCGTGGAAGAAGTTTTCAACAAACAAAATGACAAGATTTATGCCACTTCATCTAAGGAAGCGAAAAAAGTTGTTCCAAAGGTTCAACGTGGTCATCATCCCTCTTCCGTAATGGTTTGGTGGGGGGTCTCCCACCATGGTGTCACATCCCTCCATTTCTGTGAAAAGGGCGTAAAAACTGGTGAAAAGCTTTACCAAACAGATGTGTTAGAGGGTGTTGTGAAGGGTTTGACCAATACCCTTTTCAATGGACGTAGATGGATCTTCCAACAGGACTCTGCTCCTGCACACAAAGCTAAAACTACGCAGGAGTGGCTCAGAGTCAATATTCCTGGCTTTATAGCAGCAGAAGATTGGCCATCAGGGAGTCCAGATCTCAATCCACTGGATTATGCTTTATGGTTAGAATTGGAGAATATGGCTTGCAAGACTCCCCACAGAAATTTAGAAAGCCTTAAAACAGCATTAACCAGAGCAGCGTCCTCGATCTCCATGAAAATCGTACGTTCGGCTATAGCCCAATGGCCACACAGTTTGAAAGCTTGTGTTAAAGCAAAAGGCGGCCATTTCGAGTGAATACAATTTCTTTTAATAACCAATATTGTCTTCTAATAAATGAAATAATTTTGAATGCAATATGAATGTTGGTTTTTTTTATCGCGTTTTATATTTGTAACAGAACATATGGCAGGACTATGTATATGTTCTTTATTTCATGTCGTATGTCTACAAGCAAAATTGAAGGAAAGCAGTGTCAATGCATTTACATTTTTGTGTGCATTTTTTTAATTCATGTGGAAACGCCATTCCAATTAACATTGAGCGCCACAGAATCGTAATTATTCATATTTTCTGAAATTGAAAATATGAGCTTGGACAATACTTAAGCAAAATGGCTCACCTGTCACTCAACCAATGAAACAGTAAGTCAACAAAATCTTACGGCCAAGTCTGCTAAGGCAGTCACATGAATACTAGAAATATTTGTTCTTTCTAATAAGGCTGAAAAATGCCAAAAGAAACTGGCTTTTGTTTCATCCTATTCCACTTAAACTACAATACGCACCTTGCAAGGGCCAGTTCGATCACTGCGATTGAATCTAATCAGTCAGTTTCACAATTGTGATATCATAGTTGTGATTTAGCGGAATGCATTTATATAGCAATATTTTATGAGAATTTACATGTGCGGTCTAATATAGGGTTATCTATTCAGTTGTGACGAAACCACCGGTCTGGCAATGCTGTCAGCTGTTAAATACCTGCCATCTAAAGTGTTATTTATTTAATGAAAGGTTTGCCATATACGAATGTGGATCGTTTAGCAACCCAAGAACGCGTAAAACAGACAAAACTTTCGATAAAAGTGGCGATTCAAACGTGGGCACTTTTCGTACATGTGTCAAGCAAGAAATGTACAAATGAAAACCAAGGAATTTGAAGCAGTTTATTAAAACAATAATTGTGGCCATCCCGACTTCAACCCTTCAAGCCGCAATAATAATTTTCTGATGCGGTGTTGCAAACGTAGTGTGGCTAATTTTTAGTTTTTTTTCAAATTTTCCCAAATATTAAATTTAGGCTACTACAGATTGCTTATTAGGAGTTACAGCGAGCAAATTGAATTTCGTAAAATCGGCCAATTTGTGTGGGAGATAGTAGAAGGGGTGGGTCAATAACCCATTTACAGTCCCCGGCTACCACCTGGGATGCGGTGTTGTTTTTTTTTCAAATTTTCCCAAATATTATAGAACAATGAAGAAGTTTAAATAGATTGAAAGCGCTAGCGGTATGGTCAGGCCAGTGCGTCATTGCAATGTACCCACTGCGGAAAATATCGCTTCTGTTAGTGGTAATCCAATTCTCACTCGGTGATTACGTCAACAAGCAAAATTGTCGCATGTGGGGCTCGAAGGACCCAGAAGTGATTATGGAAAACATCCGAAAAAAGTAAATGTTTGGTGCGCATTATGGTCTGGAGGTCATAGTTGAGCCGTTTTTTTTTTTAAATGACGCTGGAGGAACTGCTACCGTCAATTCAAATTCAATTCAAAGCGCTATGGCTGTATGATAACCTACTTTTTTTTG
>JAHXMU010025396.1:0-13115 GCA_019455685.1 Philornis downsi
TTATATGTTTATTAAGTTAAATTTGAATCTTTTGAATAATATGGCTTTGTACTCATTATATTATTTGATTTTATTTTAATTTATATTCGCCAATTCGCGTGCTGAATTCTATTTTGTGCTAAGTTATTTTTCGTCTTGTCGATTTTATCGAAATACATTTTGTGAATTTTCTCATAAGCGCAAAGCAGTTATTGAAAGGAAATCTAAAATTTGTTATACAAAATGCTGTAATTAATATTAATGATCATTTTTCAAAATTTTGAATTTTAAGTAGTTGATTTTTATGGTAACAAAATCGGAATGGAATGGAATGGGAATGATGATTCAAAGTGGGAATGTCCAGTCTACTTCATAACATTTAATTGATATTCATTAGGTATTGAATTTATTAGACTATAAATATGACACTAACAAATGGTGATTTATTATTTAAGGAGAATCGGAAATTGGGATGTGATTAAAATCTAAAATTAGACACTCCCCTTTGCCACAGAAGAGAGAAGAGAAAAAGCAGCCACCTCTTAATCCATTGAACCAAAACATTGTTTTGTATTCACTATACGAGCCGCAATGTAACAGACCCCATAGAAATTTTAATATGCTAAATGCAAAGCCAATCAGACGCTTTCCTTAAAGCCAATTAAGAAATGACTGAATATCTATTGATCGTTAAATACACCTTTTGCTCATGCAAATGAAAATCAGCTGTCAATTCAATATTGATGCAAAGAATTTCGGCAATGTTCCTTACTGTGAAGGGGGTATACATTCTCTAATTACCTAAATAAGCCACTCCAGGTATTTCTTATGTAAATATATATTCGATTCTTAAGTTCAACAAAAGTTTCCAGCAGGAACTGCCACCGAAAATAAATCAAAAATATACAAATATATTGAGTAGATTGAGCGTGATAGTTTACCGCCTTATGTACATGCCTACCTGGTTATGATATAGGTATCGATGGACAAAAACTGCGAAAGATAACTGCAGTATCCTCAAGAATTGAAAAGGATGCAACAAAAGTGGGTATGGCCCTAAAATATGGCAAGGCCAACTTATTTGCTCCGAATAATAAAGAATGCAGCCGAAGGGGATATGCATAAACGTTGACAAATATAACTTTGAAATAGTTGACATTTTGTCTTATGTAAAACAAATAAATATCAGTCTAGAGATTATATGATTTTTTTTTGTTGGATATTAGCAAGTATTACAGCGGAGGAAGTATACATTATAATGAAAAAGCCACCTGTCGATGGAAAAGTGCAATTTAGTCATAAACACTTAATTGCCATGTGGGCAACGAACATCTTAAAACGCACTTTCTAATAAGAATAGCCCAACGATGCTCTATGTAACAATGACCTGTTATAAAAGCATTTATTTCTCAATAACCATTTGTGTATTTTCTGAATTTCAAATCCAATAATAATGGCATATCAAAATAATAATGCTTATATTAAAAAGATAAAATGGATCCCATAGCCGGAGTTTGTATTATTCGAAAAACCAATGCTCGCTTTTGGTTAATACATAGCTTGTCGATCTATCGTGCAGCCCCTCCTTTTTAATAACCCTGAGCTATCAGCTGTTACTCAGTCTTTTCTTTTCAACAGCAGTACTGCAACCAAAAATAGATCAAATACTAATCTTAAATGAATTCATGGAACCTCTTTATATGAGCATCAATCATCGTTAACGGAAATTGTGGAAATCATATGAATCTTGACTAATATGAGTTATAAAGGGATACAGAAATTGCGCCGACTAGATTGTATTAAGCAGAAGAAACAACATACTTCAGCACGGAGTCTTCAAAACTGCAGACAGTCCATGGAGTAGAAGAAAAACCGACCAAAACTGCACTGAATTACAGAAGTTTTATACATATTTTTATATTTTTGTTTATTGCTTATCATTGATATTCACCTTGTTTACACAGACTTATAAGTAAGTAGCCAATCTGACGTATAGATGGTGCTAATAGTTTGAAAAAAAATTATTGTAGTAAAAAGTGGCAACATTATAAAACATATGTTTTAAGTTTCAAGGCGCCACTTTGTTCAGTTTTGTTATTTGAGCCGTCTAAAATAAACGATCTCAGTGAATTTTTAAACATGGAAAAAATTAATCACCGTTATGTAATTAAATATTTCCATTCGAAAGGCCTCATTCCAACCAATATTAAAGCCGAGCTAGATTCTACTCTGGGGGAGTTTGCTTTTTCTTCTACGGCTCCAGAGTCTAAACAACACCGTACGAGCTGCAAAAACGAGCAACGTAGTTGTCGACCAATTGAGGTACCCACGCCAGACACGGTAAAGAAAATCCACAAAATGGTTTTGGAAGTTCGTCGTCTGAAAGTGCGTAAGCTAGCTGAAATGATAGGCATTTCAAAAAGTGCTATACATTGTATATTGACTGAAGACTTGAAGATGAGAAAGCTGTACGCAAGATGGGTGCTGCGCTTGCTTTCGGTAGAGAAAAATCAGCGTTCTGAAGATGTTTCAGTAGAGTTTACTACAGTTTGTGTTTCACCACAATAAAGCTGAATTTTTGAGTTCATTTACAACCATGGATGAGACATGGGCCCACCTCGATTTTAAATATTAAAAGAACAGTATTCAAATATTAATAGATATGTATTTTTTAACTAGGAAAAACAGGTTATCCATTAGAACTGTGGCTTATGACCAATCACAGATATCCACAAGAACAAAAAAAAAAAAAACAAGAACAAATTGAGATATTTATCAAATTTTAAATGAATAGCATAATAGCTGCTTTTTTCCGGAAAGAGTTTTCCAGTTTCGAAGTTTATTTAGAATAAGAGGAAAGTAAAATCTCCCTGAGAGATTGTTTGAAAATAGGAGAGTTGGGAAAAGAAAAATTCCCAGGTAGCCTTCATTCATAATTGGGCTGTTTTAGAAAGATATTTAAATTGTTTTCCTCAATATTTATTTGCAGATTCCCTAAAATAAAGGTGACAATTCACTACCCTATTTTTGCGCAATCGTTAAATAGTTGCCACATTCACTAAAGACAACGAATTATGTGCATTAATCGTGATATTGTATGTAAAAAATTCGCTCAAAGGCAAAGCTTCAAAAAAACAAAGTTCACTTTAACTGAAATTTATGGCAAAACGTTGAGAGTGTGTTGTTGTTAATAGGAAGCGATTAACAATGTAACACGATCAGCTGTCTAGCAAACAAAACAAACAACAGCAACAATAAATATAAATATTTTATGAGCAAAGAATTACAGGCGTAACGCCCACCCTCGCTCAGGTTCGCCTTTGTGTTTCACAGCATTTTCGTTTTTGGGTGATTTGAGTGAACGAGTGAATAACTTTAACACGGTGTCATTAATTACAATGGCAATCCACGTGTTAGCTGCCGTTTTAATTAAATTAATCGCCTTACAAAACAAGAATAAATAAAACCGAAAATGTAAACCCGGCACTGAGAGAAAAGTCGGTATGTGAACACGATACGAGTAGACGATAGGACGGTGGGAAGAACAGACAGACACTGTCAGGCTGGGAGGAGAATGACGGACAAGCAAATAGATAGAAACCGCGTTTAAGTAATAGATAAATTGTGACAAAGGGTGGGTGATTTTTGAGATGATGAATTTTCGATAAGTAATGAGTGGTTGTTTGCCATACCTGTACATTTATTTAGATAATTATAAATAATAATAAAGAAATCTGTATGCAATTGATTACATAAGGCTTTTGGAATATTTCAGTTTACCAAGGCCCGAAAATCTCAAAACGGCTAATGAAAAGGCGCTCATTTTTTGACAAGTGTCAGTCTGGTATGTTGTTTATAAGCCTACAAAAGCATATGATTTTACGTCACAATTAAAAGTTTTCGAAATGGAGTTCAAACGTAACACTGTTATTAAGCTACGACATTTACGTGTGAGCAAAATGTTTATATTATTAGGCGCGAAACTAAGTTCCCGCTGTTTGCCAATAGATGGCGTCAGCTGTAAGTACTAGTCGATTCTGCCATAACCTAAACGTCATGAGCCTAGAATAGGCATATGGTAAACATACCGCCCCGACGCCATAGTGATTTTCTTTTGACGTCATATTCTTTTGGTTGCGGGAATACGATATGTATGATTTTAAGCCAAATAATCGTCATATGCGGAAAGTATTGATTTTTTTACTATTTGATCTTTTATTATTTGATCATTTTTATTAATTGATTTGATCTGATTATTATTTATTATTATTATTTATTTATTTTATTTATTTATTTGACATTGGTTTGATCTTTCAATCGAAGAAAACGGTGGCTGAAGCTATTCGAGAGCTTCAAAGCGTTTATGGAGATGCTGCTTAAGGTGGAACAACGTGTCGAAATTGATTCCGTCGATTTAAAGACGATGATTTTGATGTTGACGACCGTTCGCGTGGAGGAAGACGAAAAACCTTCGAAGACACTGAATTGACGGTATTGCTTGATGGAGATCCGTGTCAAACGCAAGAAGAGCTAGCTTCAGTATTAAGAGTTACCCGCTAAACCATTTCCAAGCGATTCCATGCGTTGGGAATGATTCAAAAGCAGGGAACTTGGGTTCCTTATGAGTTGAAGCCAAGGGACGTTGTGTGTCGCTTTTTCGCCTGTGAACGACTGCATCAGTGACAAAAATGGAAGGGTTTTCGTTATCGTATTGTAATGGGTGGTGAAAAATGGATTCATTACAGCAATCTAAAGAAAAGAAAGTCATGGGGGCTGCCCGGCCATGCTTCTACGTCGTCGGCATGGCCGAATATTCAAGCTGAGAAGGTTATGCTCTGTATTTGGTGGGACCAGATCGGTGTTATTAATTACCAGCTGTTGGAACCAAGCGAAGCCACCACTGGGGATCGGTAACGGCTTCAATTATTGCGATTGAGGCGAGCTGTGCACGAGAAACGCCCACAATAAGCGAAGAGGCACAAAAAGGTAATTCTTCAGCATGAGAACGCTCGGCCTCACGTGGCCAAGCTCGTTAAAACCTACCTAAAAACGCGAAAATGGGAAGTCTTATCCTATCCGCCATATTCTCCAGATATTTTGAAGTCCGATTATCACTTGTTCCGTTCGATGTCATACGGTCGGGCTGACCAGCAGTTCCACTCATATGACGACATCAAGAAATGGCCAGATTCGTGGACAGCCTCAACATATGAAAAGTTTTAACGTGACGGAATTCGAGCTATGACAAAAAGATGGGGAAAAGTAGTAGCTAACGATGGGCAATACTTTCAATGAATCATTTGTAAACATGTTACTGGTAACACCAAAGAAACGCCATGGTGGTGGGCATTCAAAAACAACAAAATGACCAGAAATGGATCGAAAGATGAAGGCCGGAATTCGGTGTAACGCACAACAAAGCGCAGTTGCATGGGCGAAAAATGTCAATGTGTCTGCTAGTAGCATGGTGAGCATATTATATGGAATATGGAAGGTTGAACAACCGCACAAGGGGCAGTTCACTTAGCAAGAACGAATTCGTTAAATGTAATTTATAATAGTGACATAAATCTATCCCCATATTTACAGGATCGTATAACAAATTTGTCTAAAAATATAACAAAAGGCGCAAATACAGACAGTTAGAATACACATTTCTGGGACTCATAGAAAAAATATAGAAAATTCATAAAAAAAAATTGCTTTAGACAACCGAATTGATCCCAATCGTATTTGGACGATATCACAATTGGTAATTTCAGTTAAGGCAAACACAAATTCATCCGCCTTAACTACCGCAATTAGGAGTATCTCACTTTAGACGTGAAAATTGATTTGAAAATAAACAAATGGAACTTTATTCGGTTGAAGCTATTACATAAAAATTCGGCGGCTGTAACAAGCAAATTTTTTATTGGAACCGAATTAATATTGAAATCGGTTCCTGTAGCAAAACTCCTAAGAAAAACGTATTTAGGAGAAAACAAGAAATTCGATTTTTGAAAATAATGAAAAATTCTATCAATATAAACGAAAGGTATGTAAATTCCAGTGTCAAAAATATGAAATTCGGTCGGTGATACCGAAATAATGACAAATTCTGTCAATATGAACAAAAGGTAATGAAATTCAAGTGTCACAAATGAATAATTTATGAAAAGAGTTCTTTTTTCAAATTAAATTCAACTGCAAAAAGGAACTTCTGGTCTATACAAAATAAAGTGCTAAAGATTTTGGTTAATATCAGATTCCCAAAATATAAGGTATCTCAAACGTTTGTTACTATTGAATCAAAGTAACTTGTAAGGACATTTTCGATGCTCATAGTAGAGTGAAAAAAACACAGTTGCTAAATTCCCAAAAACAATATTGATAATAAATAATTCAAGGTGATTTTGGTGGTTATGCAAAGCCTTTTCAAGTCCTTGTCTTTTCAAAGTCTTGTCTTTCCAAAGTCTTTCCAAGTCTTTTCTAAACCTTTCCTTGTGCAAAGTCTTTTCATAGCAATGCTGTAACATTTAAAATCTTACCTCATCACTTAAACACATCACACCAAAGAAAAAAAGCGTCAATTCCATCAATCCCTTTTTCCCTCCCACCTAAATTATGCACATGCGCTATTGCGTAACTAAACACCGTAATTTGTATTTGTTAGCCCAGCAACATTTGTATACAACTAACAGCAACACCGACACGGACATGGATACCAAATTGCATTGCAGGCCCGTTTTCCAGCGTAGTTCTCCCTGCTGCTGGCCTCTATTTCAGCAATATCGTCGCCACCGTGAAACGACAACAAAGTGCAACATTTACAATAACTAATCGCAGCAATTTGTTAAAATGTCAACTTTGTCTCTTTCATTTCGGATAACAGCAACGATACTTAAAATCTAACCACGCTTGCACACGGTGGCTGCGTCACCAAACTAGACCGCAAGGCGGGGTGACGATGAGGCGGAGGTATAAGTTGGACTGATAAATATTTGGATATTTGTTAAGTAGTATCGCACGTAATGCAATGCAAGTCTCGTTCGATCTCATTCATTGTATCTTAACAGAGTGTTTTTCTTGTTAACCCAAATGGCTCGGAGAGGTGAAATGTATCCACTGCCAGACGTAAATTTCGATCGTTGGGTTGCTGTTGCGTTAACTGATAAACCAATTTACAATTTACATTAGGCCATTTGTAAATAATTTGGTAGTATACGAGTAATTTGTAAATGTTTTGCAAGGGAGTGAATTTTTGGATTATATAAATGACGTTTTGAAAAAGTGATTTAATTTTTTATTAAAATTGATATTTTAGGAGTAGGAAACGAATTTCATATTTTATTAATCAGAGGTCCCTAACCGCTAGCCAATTAACCTCTCCCACAGTCCATAACGTTTATTTTAAGTTGTGATTATTTAATACTGCAATGATGACGTCTTTAAAAACATTATAAAAATACCAAAACATCCTTTCTGTAAGAGCGAAAAGCAAACAAACACATAACGCCGACAAAAATTTGAGTACAAAAGAACTGGTACCATAATCAAGACCACAGTTGGGCGCATCGTGTCTAACAACTACTGTAGTATCTTCTTTGTAAATAAACCAATTTCCTTGCATCCCATGAAAGAGGTGTGGGAGAGCTTCTTAGCGAGCCAACCCGCATTCTACTTTTGGACTACCTCGACGAGACCTTCAATTTATAGATAACACTGACATAGTTTGACAAGCATAGACAGACTTATCGATTACCCGAAGTGTTCATCGAATACATCGATGTGGCCGCCGCTAGTGATAGGTGATTGTTATGGGGGATTGAATCTACGATCATGCGAACGATAGCCATATACTAACTGCCGTTGTGGCCGCCGTTCAAATAATAATATAAGGTGCGTGTAGTATCGGGGATTGAATCTACGATCATGCGAACGATAGTCACATATAATAACTATCGTGGTGACTGCCGCTCAAATAATTATAGGTAGTCTTATCGGGAATTGAATCCAAAATCATGCGGATGGTAGTCAGATGTACTAACTATCGTGGTGACCGCCGCTCAAATAATAACAGATGGTACGAGTAGAATCGGGGATTGAATCCACGATCATGTGAACGATAGTCACATGTACTTATTATCGTGGTGACTGTCGTTCAAATAATGATAGGCAGTCTTATCGGGCATTGAATCCACAATCATGCGGATGATAGTCAGATGAACTAACTATCGTCGTGACCGCCACTCAAATAATTTTAGGTGGTCGTATCGGGGATTGAATCCACGATCATGCGAACGATAGTCACATGTACTAACTATCCTGGTGACTGCAGCTAAAATAATGATAGGTGGTCATATCAGGGATTGAACCCACAATCATGCGAACGATAGTCATGAACTAACTTTCGTTGTGGACGCCGCTCAAATAACAATAGATGATACGAGTAGTATCGGGGATTGAACCCACGATAATGCGAATGACAGACACGTGTACTAACCATCGCCGCTCAAATAATGATAGATGGTCGTATTGGGTATTGAATCAATAACCATGTAAGCGATAGTCACATGTACTAACTATCGTAATGACCGTCGCTCGAATAATGATAAATGGTCGTATCGCCGCTCAAATAATGATAGGTGATCGTATCGGAGATTGAATCCACGGTCATGCGAACGATGGTTACATGTATTTACATATACTAACCATCGTAGGTGGTCGTAGCGGGAATTGAACCCACAATCATGGGAACGACTGTCGCATGTACTATCGCCACGCGGTCTGTTATGTACGTTTTACTTGATCTTGCTTTTAACTGATGAGAATTTTAAGAAAATATCGAAATAATTTAATTACTTTGGAAGTAGGTTTAGTTTTATATGTATTCTTCTAGACAACGTCTGCAGAGTCGATTGACGATGTTCCGCCTCGTTTGTTAGATAAAAAAGCGAGCAACGTAAAAGACCTTTTCTAATCATACAGGGTGGGGCATGAATCATGCTCCGAGTTAACAATAACTGTCAATGGTAACCGGTTTCTTTTCCTTATTGAAAAGATCGTGGTTTCTTCAATAATTATGCTCAAAATGAAGACGTTTTCTATAAATGGAAAAGTTTCATTACCATTGAAATTTTATCACAATTGTTTCAAATAATAAAAATAAAAACAATTTCATTACCATTCGATGACATTGGAAAATGTTCAAATAATATTGTTTGAGGCAAATGGAATGAAATCGCATTAACTGTTTAAAAGAGTAGTTTAAATTGCTTAAAAAAAATTCTTCACACTTAATCCATTATTTTTGAAAAACTATTAAATAGCTAAAATCTCTTGAAGAACGGGAAATGACGATTGTGAAAGTAAGAAATTTGAGTTAAATTTAGTTATTCAACTCAAAACTAGTACGTAGTAATGATTACTTTCTAATTGAACAATTGATGCAGTTTCATTAAAATTGATAAATGTAATCGAATCGTCAATAATTGATGTAATATGATTGATTACCTTTATTAGTTTTATTGGAAAAAAAATTCATTAGAATTGGTTTCAAATAATCGTCACAAAAATGCCAATTAATTACTCTAAATATTGAAATTCGTCTTATGTGTGATATATATTAAGCGTTACTTTTAAGTAATATATTAACAAATAAATATTACATAAATAATGAAAAAGTCAAATTTTTCTAAATGCGAATTTTTTTCTTTTTGCCCAACTTCTAACTATGACTGTGACACATCAGTTCCGGTAGCTGGCTATGAAGCGCCTTCAAACAAAACAATCAATACTCTGTTTTGAAAATGGTAGCCTTAAAGCGGAGCCTATTAAAATTTCATATCAATTTGATCATTTGTATTAGAGTTACAGAGATCTAAGTAAAACAATATTACCTCTTTGTTTATAAAAAAAACCAATAAATTTCGTTTTGTTTTAACGCAGAGGTCCCTAACCGCTAGCCAATGATCATTAATTTCTCCCACAGTCCACAACGTTTAATTCAATTTGTGATTATTTAATACAGCAGTGATAACCTCTTTAAAAACATTATAAAAATACCAAACCATCCTTTCTGTAAGAGCAAAAAGCACATGACTTCAACAAAAATTGTGCTACTGAAGAACTGGTACCATAATCAGGACCACAGTTGGGGTGGAGATAATGGCGTATCGCGTCTATCAATTACTGTAGTATCTTCTTTGTAAAAAAACCAATTCGCTTGCTTCCCACAAAAGAGCTTTGGGAGAGCTTCTTACATTCAGCGAACCAATCCGCATTCTAATTCTGGACTACCTCGACGAGATTTTCAATTTAAAGATGACGCCAAAAGTCATAGTTTGACAAGCACAGACAGACTTATCGATTACTCAAAGTGTTCATCGAATACATCGAAGTGACCGACGTTTAAATAATGGCAGGTGGTCGAATCGGAGATTGAATCCACGATAATGCGAACGATAGTCATGTACTAACTATTGTGGTGACCGCCACTCAAAAAATTATATGTGATCGTATCAGGGATTGAATCTGCAATCATGCGAACGATAATCACATGTACCAGCTATCGTGCTGACCGCCATACAAATAATTATATATGGTCGTATCGGAGATTGAACCCACGATCATGCGATGGATAGTCACGTGTACCAACGATAGTGGTGACTGCCGCTCAAATAATGATAGGTAAGATGTGGGTAAATTCCTAATTTTAGGCCATCTGATTGTTATTCACTTGGGACATACCAGATCCCTCTGCAGAACTTCCCAAGCAACTCACGACTTCCAATCTTCGGGCAAGTATTCCCTATTAATGCCATCGGACATCCGTTTGAAGGTAGCTAAAGTGAGAAGCCGACTAGTTGAGAAACATAAATGGCATGCTAACCACCGATGCGTCCTAGGCCAGTAGGTAACTTCTGTTACTGAAACTCAACTCACCAGCCTAGTGGTCATTGGCAGCCTCAACACTAGGATCGGATGCAGTGGCCTGATAAGCCGCTCATCTTAAATTTATATTCATAAAAAAACGAATAAATTTCGTTTTGTTTTAACGCAATCAGAACGCAATGTTTTAAGGCAATGACTTGAAAATAGTGCTGGCACTTTTCGTCGTCGAAAACAATAATTTGACGATGGTTTGCTGATTCTAAACAAGGTTGTACGCTCACCAGAGATGCTCAACACGGAGGACGTCCCAAAGAGGAAAAACACAAAAGCTCTTAACAATGATTCCCGATAATCAAAAAGTGAGTGATATCACCAATGCAATCACTTTTGTTTAAAAATCTGAGCATGGGAAAAATATTTTCCAAATGGCGTCTGACAAAAGTAAAACAAACACATCAACGTGTTCTTAATTCAAGGCGCTGTTTGGAGTATTTTAAATGCAATAAAAGAAAAAGGATTCACTGTCAGCAAGGAGTCAACGAACTCAGAACGATCCAGAAGGGAAACTCTAAATACTAAAAGGGTATGAATACTCGAACTAAAACTAGATATGGGTCGAGTTCATCTGTTGAGTTTTAAAATAATAAAGCCGCGACCAAAACTACTTTGCATTTCCCTTTTCCACACAGAGTTTGCTGGTCTTCTGAATTATATGGTTCGTATTACGTCAACCCATAGTGAAATTTTCATTATATCTATTCCATTTTACCTATTGTTTGTTGTGTAAAGTATTCTCCCTGTCAATTAAGTTTAGTACACATAAATTAATTGTACATACAAGTTGAGTAAACAAAAGCGAATGGATTCGCTAGCAATTATTAAAGGTTACCGGGTTCGTCAAGAAATTTAAAACAAACAGTTTTTCAATACTCACTAAGGGTGAATATTAAAACAAAGAAGGGCATTAATGCTATAACCCTTCTGATGTCTCTTATACAAATAGATCAATTTATCGAAATTTAATTTTTACTTTGTAGTCAGTAATTCGTAGACTAAGGGCACTTAAATTATTGTCAACTGTATTGGATTATAATGCTTGTAAAATTGGAATATATCGAGCCGACGGCAATGCCCTCTCAGGTTATTCCAATATAAATGAACGATTTAGTCCATATATATATATTCTTAACTTCATATCTTCCAATCAGTAATACTGAACTCATTCAAATTTAGCACATGTCATTCATTTGCTGAACTAAGTTTCGAAAATCAATATACAGTGATTGAGCCTCCCATGCAAATTGAACGATTTTCTGAAATCTAATCTTCCCTCCGTAGTTTCTAATTAGTGGGCTGCAGTAGCCTTGATATTTATCCATTTTATTAGTTCATAGTTCTCTGTAAAAATTAAGAAATATTGACCGATCAATGCCGATTTTTCTGGTACTTTCTATGCAAATTGACCGATTTATTCGTAGACCGCAGTTATTTAAATTTTCGTCAAAGGTAATACATTATATTACTTGATAAAATTTGAATAAATCTACCGGATAGCCATATCCTTTTAACTTTAACTTTAACTCCCATACAAATTACCTAACTGTAGCAACATATTTCTAGGATCATGTCGTTCAATGTCAGTTAAACCAAATTCAGTGCAAATTAATATGCATCTGGCATTTAGTATACTTAGCAAATCTAAGTGGACTAAATTGCCACACCCCTTAGGGTATGGCAAAGAAAATATGGGCAATTTAGCAGAAATTTCTGATCCGTCTTTTATTTCCAGACAGAGAACTTCGGAGGGCTATAATTTTGATTCTGTTATTGCGTTTTAGTTTAAAGCACCAGAGTATCACTTTTTCGGTTTCAAAAGTAAAGTTAAATAAAATACACATAAAGCTATGATTTCGATGAAACTTTTATTTTATTATAATGCTTGGACCCTGCCATAACGTACGAAATACAATGTTATTCAAATGACTGCCTCTAGAGTGGTTGCAGCAGTGGATCATTTTGAGGTATTTCTCGGCCACTTTTTCTTACATTTCAGCCGATATCTCTGCGTTAGCTTGACAAATGTTGGTTTTTAAAGCTTCAAAGTTTGTGGATTATCCGCGTAAATATGGTCTTTGACGTAGCCCCACAAAAAAAAATCGAACGGCATCAAATCGCATGGTCTTGGTGGCCAATTGACGCCGTCAAAACGTGAAACTACATTTGTCTGGAAACTTCTTATGCAATAAAGCCAAAATTGGTCA
>JAHXMU010025396.1:13125-33858 GCA_019455685.1 Philornis downsi
TAAGAAAAGTGTCTTTCATAATACTTTCCTGTATGAAAATTGTCTTTCATGACACTTTCCTATAAGGAACATGTCTTTCATGATACTTTCCTCTATGAAAGGTGTCTTCCATGACTATTTACTATATGAAAAGTGTCTTTCATAACTATTTCCTATATGAAAAGTGTCTTCCATGACACTTTCCTATATGAAAAGTATCTTCTGTGACACTTTCCTGTATGAAAATTGTCTTCAATGACACTTTTTTATATGAAAGTGTATTCCATAACAATTCTTTTCAATGAAAATTATCTTCCATGACAGACGCTTTCCTATACGAAAAGATTCTTCCATGACGTTTTCCAATATGAAAAAGTGTGTTTCATGATAATTTCCTATATGAAAAGTGCCAACGTAGCCCCACAAAAAAAGTATAACGGCGTCAAATCGCATGACGGTGACCAATTGACGCCGTCAAAACGTGAAACTACGTTTTTTGGAAACTTCTTATCCAATAAAGCCAAAATTGGTCATGTTGTGTGGTTCGTGGCAACGTCTTGTTGAATCTACATATCGTCCAATTGCTAATCGTCCATTGCAAGCCAAGGAAAACTCGGTGATCATACGGCCATAGTGCTCTGAATTGAAATTCGGATTATCCGCCAGACTTTCAGTAACTGAAGCGATCTTTCTGGCAGTGCGTACATTGCGATGATGCACAGACCTGACCACATCTGTAACGCTTCCAGTCTCTTCAATTTTCTTTATAATCTTGCAAATCGACCATAATCACCCCGTAATGCACGAAAAGTGCCCGCGGTTGAATCACCTTTTTTGCAGTAAGTTGTAACTATTTTTACGCGTTCTTCGGTAGTTAAACGATACATATTCGTAAATGGCAAATAAGTAACACATCAGATGACAGGTATTTTGGTTTTGAAACCACAAATTGGTAGCCCTGTACTTTTGGCAAGATTATAGCAGTTTATCATTATCCATTATTTTGTCAATGGATGAAGATATGCGTAAGATAGTTCACCTGACTGACATTTCTGTACTGGTTTATTTGTCATTGCTAACTAAACGTGCTAATTAAACGTAAAGGGAATACTAATCTTAAAACCAAGTAACGAACCAAAATCATTTTACATTAATGACCAACAAAAATAAAATCAAAAACAATTTCAATATCTTCTTGTTTTTATCTTTCAAAATACTTGATAAATAGTAAGGGGTTGACTGATACACAGTATTGAAGTGCAACTTTTACTCAACATAATTGAATATTTAACATTTTATTGTTATCCCTTACAATGAATGCTAAATTCCTTAATACATTTCGAATTCCATAAAGCAAATCCCCTTAACATCAATTCAGCGCTATCCCCATAAATAAACTCAACACAAAAGTGTCAATAGGACGGCCTATAAAAAAATGAAGAAAAAAAAAAGAAGACCTCACGCTGCCCGAGGGGGAATTCATTAAAAACTTTTCAACATGACATTGAGGATTTTCGTTTTTCTTTGTGTGTTGATATATTTCGTGATCGTACGTAATTATCTCAACACCAGATTTATAAAGCCAACTAAAGACGACAACGGACACAGCGCAAAGCAGTTAAAAGGCTCCCAGACCGCCACTCTACAATTCAATCAGAGTAGACACCAGCAACACCGCTGTGGCAGAGGCAACAATCCCGCCGCAATCTATGTGGCCGCCTGGTAAGCCGGCCGCTTGTTATGGACTGCAAGTATGGATTACAATTCGAAAATTTATTTATGTTTTTGTCAACGTTCAAAACAAGTCATTAAACATTGCTGGACGGAGCCAAAAAGGCAGTAGTCCTTGTAAAAAGGCACTGGAACACTGACAACAACATAAAAATTAAGCGGGCCAGGCCAACATTAAGCCAGCCCAGACCGACAGACGGATGTGCGAATGGATGTATGCGAATGGGCCCATTGCTTGAGATCCAGTTCATCACTGTAGAGAGTTACACGCACATGATTGTACAGGCAATCGCTTGAGTTCATCTTCTGTGCCGTTCGTTACTTTATCCTCAAATACAATTTATGTTAAACGAACAAATTGTCAATGAAATGTACGAAAGTAGTTTGTGGCAACAACTCGGATGATTTTGAAAACAGAAAACGGCAAAAATGGAAGGTTGAACAAACAAAACAACATTTTAAAAGGCAATAAGATGCACAAGCAAATGGGAGAAGCAGTGACTGTGGCATGACGTTTACGAGGATTGGTTGAAGAGTGTTAGCAACCGGTGGACTTGTGCCCTTGAAACTGAAAACGGCGTAATGGTAACTGTCAATGGGAAGCGATATCGTGATATGATTGAAAACTGTTTAACGCCACAACTGCATGCGTTGGGCTCGATTAACATGTGGTATCAACAAGGCGGTGCCACATCGCATACAGCCAGGATTACAATGGAATTACTGCGAGACCTCTTTCCACAACAAGTTATTTCAGGAAATGGTGATGTTGATTGGCCTCCACGGTCGCCTGATTTGACTGCTCCGGACCTCTTTTTGTGGGGATATCTGAAAAGCAAGATTTATGCAAACGAATCAAAAACGCTTGAGCAACTGAAGCAAAATATTCGTGAAATTAATGAAATACCGTGTGAAATGTGTGGGAATGTAATGAAAAATCGAAAAAGGGCACAAAAGGGCTCGCATTGGTAAGACTAACAGAGGCGGACATTTATCTAATATTGTCTTCCATACATAATTGCTGACATTAAATAAAACATTTATCAATATAAAATGCATTCTCTTTCGTTTAATCAAAAATTATAAAGCTAAATCCAGTTTCTGCCTGCTAAACAGTTTGAAAAAAAAAAATGAATTGAACTGAAATAGCTGGAGAAAAAACAAAAACTAAATTGTTAACACTGCCTCCGACGTTATATGCCCCGCTTCTGAAGCTTATTTCCAATCACCTTACATACTGCAATACTTTTATCCTTCAGTTGACGCTTATCGTATTCTTATTTTTCTTGTATACTACAGTTAACATGAACTTACACAACAATCCTCGTATCTGGACCACGCATAATGCGACAAGCGTTCATGTGAACTGCCTCAAATGCAACAAATTTGTATCGATGATACTCTCAACAAGCAAAACGCGCTTTTTTGATATTTAGCTCAAGATACGAAAGCGTGTGAGCGTTACCAAAACGATGCAGAATTGGAAATTATGCGTAGTTCGCGCAACAGCTGAAAGGTATCACAAATAAAAACAACAAAAACCCGCAAGAATGGTAAAAGTTGCAGTGCATCAAAAAAAAGGGAAGGGAGGCAGCATCCAGCCTAATATAAATACGATACAACCATAAAACATGCAGTTGACAAACTGGTTTAACTGAATTTTCATGGGTAATTTTAAGTAGTTTTATCTGGACGGTGGGACAAAGGGCTTATAGAATATCGGAAATATTTGGATATACCTCACAAACAAATGGGGCAACCCTCCACTAGTCAGTAATTAGTGTCGACATATTTATTGAAATTTATAGTAACCGAGACGAGCCTTTGAAGCACCATAATCTGGAGGCAGAAATAACCGATTTTTGCAGTAGTACGTGTACCACATTTTCTCATCTGTAGAGCTGCAATTTATATTTCACAATAATTCGAATAGCCGAATACATGAGCAGAACTGAATTTTTGATTTTCGGCATGTAGGCAGAGAGGCGAAGTATCGGGCTATCCATTTTCAGGTTTCTAAAGTAAAGTTAAAAAAAAAAACGCATAAAGCTATGATTTCGATGCATGATTTCATTATAATGCTTGGACCCTGCCATTATGTACGAAATACAATGTCATTTAAATGGCCGTCTCTGGATTGGTTGCAGCAATGGATCCTTTTGAGGTTTCTCCAGCATCATTTTCGAAAAAAATATGGCCCAATGGCACCTCCAAACTTTTTCTTTTCTACACTTCTCCGAGCTGCATATGCGACAATTTTGCTTGCTGACGTAATCACCGAGTGGGAAATTAGCTTTACCGGCGAAAAATATTTTGTTCGATTGAAAGAATGCGTTTGAATCACCACTTTTGTAGTAGGTTTTGACTGTTTTTCCGCGTTCGTCGAAACGTTCGTTAAACGATCCATATTATATGTATGTGCCTCTATTGTTTGGAGTCCTCTTTGCCAAGGCAATACATAACACATAGAAAGAATTCAGCGGGTCTTTTTGACATTTGCTCTCTCTCTTCAATTAATTTTTGTGATTTTGTGCCTCCTTATATTTCCAGATGCTGGTTACTGGGCTTACAACCATTGCAATATCGCCTTATTTATCATACCTTGTTATTTGTATTCGATATAACAGCCGGTATAATTGATTGTTCTGAATTATTGTCGCTTACACCGTTTTATGTTCCGCCGAGATCACTTAGATATTATTACATATTTAACGTGACACGCCATCCCACAAATTATGCCCTACATAGTGCATTGAATCACGTATTTATTGAATTCAATATCCTAAGAGAGACTGCAAGAAATGAATACCCAATTCAACACCTAGAGTGTCTAGAAATAACTTTAAACTGTTCCTTTTTAGATATTTAAAATAAAATAATTGACTTATTTACATAACTTTCTTAAAATATGTTATGTCAATGCTTAGTCTGTAAGGATTTATATGTCCATAGACCTAAATAAATGAAATTAAGTGAAATGAAATGAAACGAAACGAAATATTCGTAAATGGCAAACCAGTCACTAAATAAATAACACTTCAAATGGCAGGTATTTACCAGCTGACAGAATTGCAAGACCGGCGATTTTGGAACCACTAAATGTATGTATAACCCTATATTAAGGAAACGATAGCATTGAATTGGGTAAAAATACGTTTATCTCAACTTATTGAGATAAAACGTTTGCCATTTAATTAAAGTTTGTAGTCATTTTTGGGAAATTTTCGACACAATTTAGCAATAAAAACACTTTAAAATAAAAATTTTACCAAAAGTATTGCCACCAAAAGCAAGAAATTTGATTAGATTTTTACAGCAGAAGCATAAATGTATTGTATACTGAGAAAAAATAGGGGGAAAATTACTTTAGAAACCAAAGTATTGAGCCATTTTAATTGATCGATGCGGCTCGATGTTTAATACGAGTACATGCCACTATCGTTCTCATGATCGCGAGTTCAATCCCGCATACAGCTATCTATCATTACTTGAGTAGCAGTTATTTCGATGTGCTTGACAATTACTTAAAGTCGCCGATTCATCGACAAGTCTAGTAAATGTTTTTTCAAACAGTGATGTTCGGAATTGTGGTTAAAATGTAGCCCCCGTAGAGTGAGTCTAAAAACGGAATGCCTGTAATATCGCTAAATGTGAGAAGCTGTCCCATGTCGCAGTTATGGGAAGCAAGAAAAATTATTTTCTGTTTAGTTTTAGCATTGTAGACGTTAAAACTTTTTTCGTCTAAATCTGCAAATATCTTAACGTAGAGGTTAAAACTTTCCCGTTTAACTCTAAAAATACCATAACATCATTAAAGTAGTGGGCTCATAATTCCGACCTTAAAAGTTATCCGTAAATCTTTCAAGTGTTGTGTCGGCAAAAAAGTAATTTCATTTTTTCTTTTGCACTAAGTACAGAATTTTTATTCAAATTGTAATTCGAGGCGTATTTTTATCTGTAGTAAAGGGTGTCCCAACAAGAACGCAAGATTTAAATTTTGCGCCCTTCGAAGTGTCATTGTTTGACATTTGAACACTTGTTATTGTTTGCTAGTAGAAGGTACGAGGTTAGAAAAATGGAGCGCTACACGAATGAACACCGCATTCTCATTGTGAAATTGTTTTACCAAAATGGTGAAAGTTTTGCGGCTACAGTTCGCAAATTGCGATCAATTTGGGGTCACAACAATGCTTCAAAAGAGTCAACTGTAAAGAGATTAATGGATAAATTTGCCAAAACTGGGTCTGTTAGTGATGTAAAGACAACAACGCGCCTTCGAGCAGGTCGATCGACCGAAAATGTTGCGGCTGTACGTGATGATGTCGCTCAAACTCCATCCACCTCAATTCGACACCGAGCTCAGCAAATTGGTGTCTCAAAATCCACTATGCAGCGAATTTTGACGAAAGGTTTGCATCCTCATTGGAGAGACAACATGAAAATGCTGATTTTGCCGATAAAATCATCTCCAGTGACGAGACCCATTTCCATCTCGATGGCTTCGTCAATAGGCAGAATTGTCGCATTTGGGGCGAGGAAAATCCTCGAGTGATTCACGACGAGCAAATGCATCCTCAACGTGTCACTGTGTGGTGTGGATTTTGGGCTGGAGAAATGATTGGACCTTTTTTTTATGAAAATGAGGCATGTCAAGCGAATTGAAGAAATGAATGTGAAGGGCATGTGGTTTCAACAAGACGACGCCACATGTCATGCAGCCAGAGAAACAATTCAATTGCTGCATCAGTCATTTAAATCTTGAGTACTTGTTGGAACACCCTTTATGACAATGAAACAAAATGTTATTAATTTTAAAAAGTTTAAAAATCGCAACACACAAGTTTTTACGCATGGAAGATCGTTGCAAATGTTTGCCTTTGTCATAAATTAAATAGCAGTGACCCGGAAAAATAAATCTAAAAATATCTCTCTTTCGGTTTGTGGGCTTCAGACTAGTGTGATGTATTATAGAAAGCTGAAAGTTAATATTTATGAACAGTTGGGTTCAATATAAGTCTTATGTATTTATAAGTAATTATGCACTTACTTAGCATTGATGTATTTAAGAGGGCGGTCCTAAAACTAGCCGACCTAACAAAGGAGACACAAAAAAAGTTGGGAAAATGTTTATTTATTGTTTAACATAATCTCCTTTTAGCTCGATATAATTTTTTTCCAGCGATATTCAATAGCTTCAACACCCTGTTTATAGTAGAAACTGTCAAACTCCTTAAAATAGTCATCAACCGCAGGCTTCACTTCTTCATTGTTGGCAAATCTTTTACCACCAACCAATTTTTTCAAGTTTGCAAATAAAAAATGGTCCAAGGGAGCTAAATCTGGTGAATAAGGTGCGTGATGAAGCAATTCGAACTTTAATTGACTAATTTTGGCCATCGCAATAGTGGATGAACTGAACTAAAGCATTGTCTTGATGAAGCAACACTTTCTTTTTCGCCAAATGCAGCCTTTTTCCATAATTTAATCACCTAAACGCCGCAATAAATTAGCATAATATTCGTCATTAATGGTTTTTCCTTTCTGAAGATTATGTTCAATAAAAATAATCCTATGCGCATCCAAAAAAAACAGACGCCATGATCTTGCCTACAGATGGAACCGTCTTCGCCCTCTTTAGCCCAGTCCACTGCAGCCTTTTGGTTTTCCAGTCCGCAGCTTTGACTGTTTCTCTGTCTAAGGTGTAATGTGTTGGACCCATAAATCATCCATAGTTATAAATCGATGCAAAAATGTGGCTTTATTGTGGTGAAACGTCGTCTGAAACACTCTACTGAAACATCTTCACGACGTTGTTTTTGCTCTATTGAAGACAAACGCGGCACCCAGCTTGTGTACAGCTTTCTCATCTTCAATTCTTCGATTAATATACGATGTGAAGCACTTTTTGAAATGGCTATTATTTCAGCCAGCTCTCGAACCTTCAGCCGACTATCATCCAACACCAGTATATGGATTTGCTTAATCATGTTTGGCGTGGACAGGTCAATTGGTCGACCACTACGGTGTTTGTCTTGGCAGCTCGTACGGCCTCGTTTCAACTCTACTACCCAATACCTTACAGTCGTAAACGAAGCAATAGGCAGATTTTATGATAAAGAAAACCTTTAAGGATGTTTTTTTTTTTCAAGTTGTTTTAGTGAAATTATTTATATTGGAAAAATACTTTCCGATAGAACATTTTTTCTGACGACATTTTCTGAAGAACCATTTCAAGGAAACAAACAGCGATTCTTTTGAAATACGAAAAATTGCAACCAAAGATTTGAAGATTTTATAACGTCTACATCACTTGCCAATACATGAAGAAGATGCATGATAAAATAGTGTTTCCCTCCTATGACAACTCTATGCTAATTCCACAATTACGTAATTTTTCTCCAGTTCCCCATCACAAAATGTGATGGATGTTTGCTTCTTTGGATGAACCTCTTTTCTTTTTCTTTTGGCTGGAATATAATATAACTTTCACCGTAAGCTGATTTTAATTAATAAATAAATAGCAAAACTGCCAAAATAATTCTAGAAAATTTTCATTTGTCCAGAGGTGGGTTCTGTTGACATATGAGCGAGTTCTTTTGAACCAAATTCGACCACATGTGCGAGCTGCAGTCAGTAGGACCATCTACGGTAGACCACTACATCGCCAAATAAAAAAAAGGGATGCAAATCGACTTAGCCCATTCCTCCAGTAAAAATTCATATTTTTTTCTTATTTTGCAATAACCACCACCATCAATTGGGATGTTCCCTTTAAAAGGTATAGAAGTTGCAATGAATCTGATAACTTATATTGCGTTTAAGTAACTGGTGAATGATAAAACTTCTAAAAAAAAAATTAAATTTTTTTAGAAATTTTTTTCCACTGGTCCGATTTTGCCCAATTTCTAATTTTGCGTGAAAATTTGTGTCCGAGATGTCAGTATCGTACCTCACGTGTTTCCACCGCTATGGTTGTTTGCGGACAATCAAGAAAATGTATAATTTATGTGGTTTGAGATGAGTATTTCTAGTTTTAGAACGAAAACTGCAAGATGTTACTGCAACCTTCTCAAAGATCGAAAAAGAAGCAGCGAAATTGGGTCTGGTGGTAAACAAGGACAAAGTAAACTTATTGATTTCAACGAACAAAGAGTCTACTCATTTGGGACGCTGTATGAACTTTGACAACTATAATTTTGAAGTGGTGGAAGAATTCATCTACCTCGGTTCCGTTGTAAACAAAACGAATTATGTCAGCATGGAGGTAAAAAGGAAAGTATTGCTTGCTAACAGATGTTATGGCTAAGCAAGCGATTCAATTATAAAGCCCTTTCTCGACAAACAAAAATCCGACTGTACCAAACGTTGGTTCTATCTGTCTTTTTATATGGCGCAGAATCCTGAGTTAAATCAGTAGTATGATCAATGAGCTGTATGAGTTATATGACGACATCGAAGTGGTCAAAGGCATTAATATACAGCGATTGCGCTGGCTGGGTCATGTTGTGCGGGTGGGCCCTAATGCTGCGGCCCAGAAAGTTTTCGACAACGAACTCGATGGATGGCACAGAAGAGGGCGACAAAAACTCCGTTGAAAGGACCAGGCTTTTGAAATACTATCGGAACTTGGTGTGACGAATTGAAGGAGAAGGGCAGAAGATCCAGGCGCTTGGAATTATTTTCTACAGGCGGCGTATAGCAGATAAGTATGTCTATTCCAGCCGCCACCTAAGAGGAAGAAGAATTTCTAATTTTTACAAATGAAAGAACAATTTTGCTATACTCCCATTCTGCTGTAGTGGGTACAACAAAATTGATACCGAATAGTGAACCAAAAATCAAATTAAAAATTAATTTGTACAATTTTTATCCACATTTGCTATACAGTTCGCCGTTTCTGTTTCTATTACAATTGTTATTTCACAAATTTGGTTGTAATTTGTTTATAATTGTGAAAGCTAAATCGATTCAAAGAATGATTCTGATTTTTAAGACAATCTTGCTCAGAGTTTATATATACTGTTGTTTTTGCTTTTTTATATACTGTTTTTGGCCCGCCTTGGTGTCCTGAAATGAAAACCTTTGCAGCGTGCGAAGGGGGTGGTGTTATGCGATTTTAGAGAAATCTTTCACGAATTTAGACCATTAAAGGATAACGTGGTGACTTTTGAAGCCCATAAGAATATAAAAACAATCGACGTAAGCACTTCCATACATTATGTTAATGAAGTTATATGTTGAACTATGCTAACTAATTTTACAGTTAAGGACAAGAGTAAAGTTGACCAGATGTTGGTAAACTAGATAATTTTATACTTAATAGAGCAAATATATTTGGAAGAACTTTTCTTGGCACAAATGGCAAAATGCAAACATTTTCGACAAAGAGAGATACATTTTTTTATGGTCGTCTTTCATTACATTCAAATAACATAAATGTGTGTCTGTATGTTTGACATAAATTCCTACTGTTGTTCAAGTGATTTTACTAAAATTTCGGCAAAATTTTATTTAGTCATTAACCATTGTTTCCATATTAATATACTTAATTCAAGATTACGACAGGGCATTACCAAGTTTATGTGAACGATGATTAATTAAACAATTTTTGACCTGTGTAAAACGTAGTTCCTTCAACCACTTGGTAAAAATAAAATTACAAATATTTGTAAAATTGTTATTTAGATTTCTTTCATTTAACTTGTTTTTTGATAACAAAAATCTCCTTAATACATTAACACTTCACACTGCAGTCACTTAGTAAATAATGCATTGCTTTTTGGGATTCATCGGTGTTCCCTTGGGGCAATTAAACTCTTTGGCAAATTCCTCAAGATTCGAAAGAGGTCCCACTACCCTAAATTCACTTGGAGCGTGATTATCTGTGGCCGCTAGAACTTGACTAAATACTTCATGCTCCGCCTTACACCACAATTGGCCATAGCTGAGGAAAAACAGCTGTCTACTGGTGTAATTTAAGCGTGGTAAAGTCTCCTTGTCTATGTTCTGGCGCAGACGAAGGGCATTCTCATACCAATTGCTGTAGGCTTCGTAGGCCAGTCGTATGCCCCCGTTGTCGGCTATATTCTCAGATTGGGAACTCAACTCGGGCAGATGGCTTCCATGGAACCAAAACTTTTGATACTGTTTGCTAAAGCAATCAGTACGATTCGCAAAATTCAGGCTAGAGTTGCGGTCCCACCATTTTTCCAAATTGCCCGTCTTACCAAAAAATCGTCCTTCCTGATCGAAGCCATGGATCAGTTCGTGTGCGATAAGAAAACCCAAAGTCCCAAATTTCAAGGCATTGGGATAATAATCTGACCATAGGTGATAGGGTTGCAGCACGCCCACCGGAACTTTGATGCGATTCTCTGATAAAATATAGACCGGCGTGAAGGACATAGTAGAGGGATCATCATAAGGCTCGGGTGTTTGGCGCAACATGTTGCGAGTTTTGCGAGCATTGAAGTTTAATATTGACTTTATATTTTCCACATAGTCGTGTTTGTTTATATGTAATTCAGCATAGAGTTGAGTCAAATTGGTTTTCTTGTAGGAATTTATCTCCAGTGTCATGGCGCTTAGTTTTCTCAGAGCAAGTTGACGCGTCTCTGCTTTTATCCAGTGTAATTTATTAGATTGTAGGATATTTTGGAATGTGGTCCTAATGACTTGCCACATATGGTTGATATCCTGTTCTGTCTGCTTTGTGGTGTACTTGCGATAGACCATATTGTCCAAGACATCGGAAAAGTATTGTTTTGTTATCGTTAGACAAGCTTCCTCACGCTTTTGATTACGCCATCCGGGAACTTTAATATCTTCCAAAAGATAAAAGAATATATAATTGGCAACTATGCGTTTGGCAGTGTTATTTATGGCATAAACTATATTCTCAAAATCGTCAGCTATAAAGTCCATTACTTTATCGGAGGGTATGTGGCCCAGCGATATGTTGACCAACCGCTTGATATCCAAATCGGGATAGTATTTTGTATGCATTTCCTCGATTGTAGTTAAGTTGCTGTAATATTCTTTGATTTCTTCTGAATCAGTTTTTGGCGAATCATCTTCGAGTTCTTCATCAGACGCATCGTCATCCTCATCCTCATTGCCAGCGAATAGCAAAGTTTCAAAATTAAAAATCTCCTTGGCGACTTGTTCAGCTTTGCGGTTGTTGAGGCCTAGATCCGTATGTAAAGCTCTGGCCATAGATTTCAGGCGACCATTTCGCAGCAGTTTGTACGAGTAATTGTCATCTGTGTACAGAGTAACAGACTCCAAGGGTATCGCTTGGGTTTTAATTATTAGACGATTTACGGTATTATCATCGTAGGTACTGCTCACTTGTTGACCCACAATAATGCTCAGGCCATATTTATGATATATCTCAGCCACTGTCTTTAACCAATCAAAATCGGCTTCCCTCCAGCTGTTACCTTCCAAGGCGGGCATGCCACCAAATTCATTAAACAATTCCTTCAGTTTGCGGCTATATGAAGCCTTTGCAACCATGGATTTCAGGCATGATTCGTAGAAATCCTTCACCTTTCTTTCGCTTGGCGAAGCCGTGTCAGCGCGCTCAGCCTTCAACATAGACAGATATTTCCGACCCATGGCATTTGAAAGGCTACTGAGGGGATCGATGGTGTAGGGCGGCGAAGTAGGTGGATTTAGTTTATAATATTTGCCACATGCGAAACGGTAGAAATTTTTACACGGATTATAGGATTCATTTAGATAATTGTGTATCTCCGCCGCTTTGGCATAGCGAGTTATTTTCTCCATATAATGAGGATTATTTGTAACCTCATCATCAAAGGCAGTGAATGATGCTTGAATTGTGGTCACACCTAAGCAAGTGATCGCTACTAATAGTGGGAGTTTAAAGTGTCCCATCATTTCGCAAAGCGCCTCCAATGATGTCGATGTCGTTTCTGTAAACTTTACGTTTTAAGAGCAAAAATTAAACTAAATTTCAAACTCACTTAAACACTCAAATCAAATCACAATTCGTCGAATTTAGTAATCTTCGGTTCAGCCTAACCATGACGAAATTCAATATTCACAGAGAAAAGGTTATCGCTTGAATTCGCAGATGAAAATAAAATCAGAGCAGTTTTTTTAGAAAACAATTATTTCACATTCAGAGAGACCAAAAACATAATATTGCTGCGTTGCGTCATATGTTGTATGTATGATGTGCTGCCTAGTAATCGCTCCACAATAATTGTCGTCGTAAATTCGTATGAAATTAATTTCAATTCATCACTCAGCTCAGATGTAATGCAACTTATATTGATTCGATTAATCGAAAAAAATTCTATTTTCAAATTCGTATTTAGGGCGCGCCAATGGCAGGCAAAAGTAGTTTCATTTAAAAACCATTATTAGGTTCGGTAATTATTGCTATCTTGTTAATAATTGGAAAATTTGTAATCCTCGGGGCATGCAAAATTTTCGATCGATTCAATTCAGAGACACCTTTAAACTAGCAGAAGCATTTTGGGGTTCAAAAATCAGTTCTTTAGTTGCTTGAAAGAAATCGTTGGCTTTAAAAATCGTAATGTTTCAGTTTTCAAAAGGAACTGAGTGTTAAAATCCAAGAATAACAATCTGAAAATACGTCTCAAATTGAACACATAATTTCTCGTAATATTATTTTCAATTTGATACGTTATCGAGCGTGTCAGTCAATACTATGTTTGAATACATCGATAACGTAATTACTAGGGAATCAACACTTTGACTAGACGAAAATTAAAGTATACCTCATCTTAATTGCAGAAGTCTTTTCAGTTGTGAACATAGTTCTGTTAAATCGAAGATATAAATCTTTATATCAAAGTTCTCTATAATTTTGTTCGGCTCGAGGTCATAGAATTGAATAGAAAAACAACGATGTTGGTATTGTTTCTGATTGTTTTATTTATAATTGTTGAACTGTGTTCAATTACAATGCCTTATGAATTTGAAAATGAAATATTTATAAACTACAAGAAATAAGTTTCCCATTTTTATGAATTCTCGGCTTAATAGAAAGCCTTTATGTATGATCTTGCGACAAAATAAAGCTTTTATCTGACTACGTAAAGATTTTCCAATGAGGCCTACCTTACGGCTCATTATGGCGTATTTTGCATTTGGATTTGCCCCTCCATTCGTATAGAATCCAATTCACACAACAATTGAACCCGGGCGACCATTCACAACGCCATAGATACGATATATCGCCGTCGATATGTTGATTGGGTGCTGCAGCAACAGGTTTCTAACGCTAATTTTTCGAACAAAATTTTGTTCAGCTATGAGGCCCATTTCTCACTCGGTGGTTATGTCAACAAGCAAAATTGTTGCATATGGATCTCGGTGAATCTAGAAGTGATTGTGGAAAAGATATATTGTGTTCGAAAAAAGTGACTGTTTGGTGCGCATTATGGTCTGGATGGGCCCAATAACAGGCCGCATTCTTTCAAAAATGATGCTGGAGGAACAGTAAATTTAGAGGGTTATGGCGTATGATAACCGACTTTTTTTGGCCAGCAATTGAAAATGATGAACTGGACGATATGTGGTTCCAACAAGACGAGGACACGAGCTACACTTCATGACCGATTATGGCTTTATTGGACGTGAAGCTTCCCAAAAGCGTAATTTGCCGTTTTGGCGACGTCAATTGGCCACCAAGGTCATGCAAATTGACGCTGTTAGCCTTTTTTTGTGGGGTTACGTCAAAGGTCGTTTTTAAGCTTGTAATTCCCATCTTTGAAGTGCCTCAAACAGTACCAAGTCAACCAGCTACAAAACGATATGAATAGTTTTTAATCACTAAATTTCATCTTTTTAGCACCATGTGGCGCAAACTTCGTAACTGACACAATGATAAATACAGGTTACCGAGGCCATCTATAGGAAAAATAAGGAAATTCTTCTTCCTATGTCCTACTCATAGTCACTTTCACGATTATCGTTCTCCTCTTTCATAAAATATGATGTATATTCAAAGTTATAATTTCGTCATTGCTGAGAAAGCATTAGATTTACAAGTCTGTTTGAAGTGGCGGATATTTTTTTATCGGATCCGTCAACACATCCGTCAAGTTATGGCCGAGATACCGCCCGAAATGTGCAAAAAAGTGGTCGAAAACGACCTCAACCAACCCAGAGACGGGCATTTAGATGAAATTATTCTCGTACTTCGTACATAATGACAAGTTTTAAGCATTATACTGAAATAAAATATTCTTCGAAATCATTGTTTGATGTGTGTTTTGTTTAACTTTACTTTTGAAATCGAAAAATGGATAATGGGAACATTAAAAAATAGTATTCGAATATATGCAACTGACCACAAAATTGTGATATGAATGAATTAAACATTTTCCAATACATACCTGAAAGTATAAGAATGAGATAATAGTAATTAGATGAACGTATTCAAACTGTTTGGGCATGTTTATCTAAATATTGCAACAATTTAATAAAGCGATATCAGCAATTAAAAAAAAAAAAAACAATCCATTGATAAAATTATGGGAAATTTAGAAAATTTAGTTTTTATAGATTTAAAATATCGCCAGCAATGAAATCAAGCTTATATGGAAACTGGTCTTATGGGGTAACAATTTAAAAAATGCTTGCTTGTCACACATAGCAAAGAGAACTAAAGGGTGGCGCATAAGTAACGTTAACGTCGACTATATTGAATGCGTTCTTGTGCATCATTTGGTTTTAACTCGTGAACCAATTGGATGTTATATGGGAAACGATGTAACATATGTAAAATTTGTTGGCAAGACCGCCTAGACATCTCTAACTGCTGAGAACGTCGCCTGGTGGAAGTTTCGGGGTTTTCCTCAATACTTGCTTGCACTCGAGCAATGGCCACTTCATTTCTGACTGCACGAGGTCTTCAAGCACACGAAAGATCACATACAGCCCCTTGTTGCCCAAAACGCTGAACCAATCGGTAAATTGTTGGAGCGCTAAGAGCATTTCGAACATGAAAGAAATTTCGATATGATCTGAATAATCGAATGCTGGCTTTCAAAGTAAAATTGAACAACTTTGGTTCTTTGCTATGTGCTGAGCCTTTGCATCATAAATTTTCCAAGTATGATTTAGTTAATTCTGTGAGGAGACGAAGAAAAAAACTTAAACAAAAAATATACTCACTGATCAAATTTTAACGTTACTTATGCGTCACCCTTTATGTGATCCATGTGAAGTTATATTCACATTTAATTAGCAAAGACGCAAACATAAACCATTTGAGGCACGGGTAGAAAAAACTTGCAATATTGAATCTCAGCAAGATAAAATTCAGAAATACAGACGTTCCCGAGAACACAATATATATAGCTGAAAAAATTAAGGTTTTATCGGTCTGAAACAACATAAAAAGAAGACAGTCGCAATTGCAACCCGTTTTCTTAAGAACGGTAACTATTCAAATTGGAGTTAGCCGACGATCATTACACCGGATAATTCATGATGACTTAAAATTTGTTTCCATATACGGTTAAATTTACAAGCAAGTTAAATCCCCTAAATTTGCCTATTCGTTTGGAATTTTGCCAAAAAGAAATGACTGAAATGGCCGAAGAAGACAATAACTTGATAAATTGTTTATTTGTGTTTGATAGCAAGCAAAATTGTTCTTTTTTTGGAGGGATCTAATCCAGAAATATTCCATGAGACGGAACTGCATCCAGAACGAGCCACTGACGGAGTTTTTTTTATCCAGAACTGCACCGAAAACGTATCCGTTGCAACAGCATTTGGTAAGAGCAAGATGGATTAATTGCACATATAGCCAGAGCTACAATGAAAATTCCCAAACAAATAATATCCGGAAACGCCACTTTTCGCATCGTTTCCTAAATCGTTGGGTTGGCGGGCTCATGGAGTTTTAGTCGCTATGAATCACTTCGACGGGAAGCGTCGCGCATTTTACGAGAACTCTCGTTCATATATTGCTACTAGGCGACTGTATTGTGTTGAATATGGACTACGGCGAATTAGTGAAGCTCCGAGTGCTAATTTAATTAAAATATGGGTAAAGCGTTTTGAAGAGACCGGTTCAACATTTAAACCACAAGCAAATGGTCCCCAAGAACACCGAAGACAATGTTGAGAGAGTTGTGGAGTCAGTACGAGGAAATCCACAAATGTCGACTCGCAAAAGATCGTCCGTCTTACAATTATCGCGACGAAGTTTCCAACGAATTTTAACATTGGATCTTAAACTGCATCCATATAAGCTGCAATTAACACAAGAATTAAAAGAGTCTGACTTCATAGCAAGGCTCCACATTTGCTAATGAAATGCTTAATCGATTTTCCAATTTTGACAATATCCTTTTCTCTGACGAGGCTCATTTCCTTATGAATGGGTTCGTAAACCGTCAAAATTGTCGTTACTTCAACAGTGAAAATCCCAAAATCAAACACCAGAAACCATTGCATAGTCCTAAAGTGACAGTATGGGCAGCAATATCTGGCAGAGGAATAATTGGTCCTTTTTTCTTCGAAAATGCGCGGGGCCAAAACGTCACGGTTAATACGCAACGCTATGTTGAGATGTTGGACGGACTTTTGGCTTCAGAAATTGAAAGTTCAAGAATAGAGAATTCCAGAACTTGGTTCCAACAAGATGGAGCTACCTGTCGCACATCAAATGACTCCATGGCGGTGGTGAAGCAGATGTTCCTTGGCAGACTGATTTCGAAAAGAGGTGATATCCTTTGACTTTTTTTTGTGGGGATACCTCAAACACAAAGTCTACAGTAATAATCCAAGAAACATCGTTCAGCTCAAGGAGAATATCCGTGGAGAAACGGCAGCCATTACACCAGTATTATTGAAGAAAGTTTTCAATAATTTTCGTTTGCGGTTAGAGGAGTGCCGTCGTAGAGAGGATCACCATTTAGATGATGTTATTTTTAACAAATAAACTCCATTTATTACTCTACAATGCCTTAAATTTATTTTAACCATACTTTTTGTATTTATTTTTTAATCTATTTTTTAAACATGCACGTTCTATTGCGCCACCCTGTATATTAAGTAAAAAAAATTATTTGAATTTGTTACTGTAGCACAGCGGCAGCCTGTATATTTTATCTAAATCGGTTCATACTAGCTATACTAAACAAAGCCTTCAATGTCACCTAAAAATAACGACATTTAGGACTATGTACAATTGGTTGAGTGAATATAGATGTGGTCGTACATCCACTTGTGCTGACCTCCGTCTGATTGAAGTTACTATGGCAGAAATTATAAACATCATGACTTAATTTTCACTGAAATACGAGTGAATATGAATAATCTTGTTGAGACCCTATATATATCTTATTGCACACTGATTTACTGGGAGTACAGGGTCTGACCAGAGGCCTTGTCTGGTACCGAGGCTGATGGGGATTCACAAGGGCAGGTCTCGAATGCATGCTTTGTCTTCTGAGACTTTTTGATCGCTTGGGGGGTACGGACAAGCATGGGAATACTATGTCTATATGTCATGGTTGCCGTTCACCATCTCCTACAAAAAGGGGTTTGGAATTTTCCCCCTCTTGCACCGGTGAGGATACCGCATCCATACAATGTAGTAGTATCGACCGTTCCATATACCTGGGGTCTGCGCATCCGCAAGTATACAAAAATTTTCTGTCTGTACTCTTTTTGCTGCAGGGCGACCAATCCCGTGAAATATGGTGTATAAATCACAATTTGGTAGCAGCTTTGCTGCGCCACTCCCAGCGGTGAGTTTGGCCGGTAGCGTGGAGATTAGGGGACCCCGTGACCGGTTCAGTTGGTGTTAGACCTCCAGAGGGAGCATCATGCGGGTTGTTGGTTGATACCCAAATCGCTGGTACAGTCTTTGTGCTCGAATGCGGGATTGCGTTATACGACTGGGTGCTACAAACCCATAGAGTAGCAGAGGTGGTAAAATAAGACTCACCTTCGACAATGGGGATTATGTTCCATACTAACATACTCCTATACAATTTGGTATCTTCTGGCTGGAAGAAAGGGCTGAAAATTGCGGTAGCTTGCTCCTATTCCTAAATAATCCAAGTCAACTTGGAACTTGGCTACCCCAGGGGGGCGCTGGCAATCGCATTGTAATATGCTCAGTGTATCGCACACCGTGGATAAGGCCATCACGGCGAGACTCACGTTAAATCCTCGTGGACTTATCACATGTTATAGCAATCACTTAAAATCCAAAATCCTCCGCAAGGAATTGCAACCAATATGTTCTCTATTTAAAACCACTGTTCTCTTCTGTCTTTCATTGCTTTTATTTATGTTTTGCGTGCAATTTAAGGTATGGTATGATGACGATGATGCTGTCGCGACTGCGGCTGCTGATGATGATGGTTGATTATAAAAATTTTTATTACCTTTTAATACGTAATTCCCTTAGCCATCATAACTTGAACACTTGGATTTCTTGGACACAATTTTTTCTGTTGGCATACACGCTCGGCCGCTCACTCACTCATTGAGTGTATGTTTGAGATATCAGATAAATCGCCTGGTGGTAGAGGATCTGTATTTGAGTAGGTAAAGGGCAGGTAAACAAAAAATCACTGGTCACCAGTAAACGCAACGAAGATGCGCAATGTGTAAAACGCGTACATCCTGCCCTTCAACAAGTTTTCTTCTCGTTCATTGCTTGCTTATGAGTTTGATATAATTTTTTTGTTGTCGAGATTTCGCTTCTTTTTTTTTTTGCTAAATCTGAATGTCTTTTGCGGTATCAACAAAATGCATATCATATGGAATTTATTATTCATAGGTTTATATACGATATATTATATATTTTTTTAATTGACAGTCATCTCCTGGACGTCGGCGTCGTCATCAGCACTATCATATCGTCAGCAGTATCGTGGCGTATCATCTTTTCTCAGTATGGAGGACAAAATTACAAAAGTTAAAAATATCATTATAGTTATTATAATGATAACTGTGGATGTTTGCTCCAGTTGGTTATGGCATGAGTGAATGGATAGATGGTCAAGTTTGCTTACTATTGTTATGAAGAAGTGACTGACCATAAGGATCTGTAAAGTTTTATTTTTGCATGTCTTCCACTCCTGCCTGTCGCACTGCTTGACAAGTAAAATGCCCAGTAATTGCAATGATTTATGTTGTGCAATTATTTTTAATTAAATATTTCATGTTATAAACTGTTGTAAATACAGACATTAAAAGTGTTTATTAGCAATTAGCTGAAGTGAGTATATTTTTAGATTGCACAACCTCCGGCCATTTTGATTGTGACAATGAGTCCGGTGTTATCAGCAGGCGGCAAATAGAGCACAATCTCAAGGAGATTGCAAAGGAATATCGTCTTTAGGTTTTCAATGCATATCGACTTAATTGGTTTATTGAAAAAGAAAGGAAGGATAACCAATGTGAGTACACTTAACTGGTTCTTAAAGAAATTTACAGGTTTTGTTTTCGACTATGGCCTATTTCAGCACAAATGTGCCACGAACATAAGAGAAGTAAACTAAGCTACGGGTTTGAAATTCCCATCTCAAATCGTTATCTTACCAGGATGAGCAAAAATCTAGCAAAATATTTTCTAACGCTGCCAACTGTTCATGAACATCTTTAATCGTCTATAAACCGATACAAAAAAGCCGGCAAGAGAAGGCGATATAAGAAATTATAAATGCAAGAAAGAAAAATTTAAGCTAAAATTGTCAAAAAAGAAAGAAATCGATAAAACTCTTAGAATTTGCAAAACACGATTATTTTCAGAAAAAGACACAAAAATTGTGTTTTATGTCAATAATGCAAAAAACAATGCTAACAAGTAGTAAAGCTTTTCACAGCAACGTGATGGTCAGTACAGGCGGCTATCGTGCACATAATCCTTCTTTGAGTGCCGACCACTTCGATGTGCAGGCGAACAGTTCGGTAATTCAGTAAGCGATAAATCTATTAAAAATTTCCTAAACACAAGTCCGCAATAATCGCTACTTAGTACGCCTTTTT
>JAHXMU010025400.1:0-24398 GCA_019455685.1 Philornis downsi
ACTGCAGCGGCTATAACAAATCATGTCCTTCAACTTAATGTTTCAGGGCAAATGACAAGAAAAAAACAACATGACAATAAAAGAAGTCAAGTTAAAGTTACAAAATAAGTTTAAGTTAATAACACTTGACAATGTCAGATGAGATAAAGCAGAATCTGCACGCCACTTAACAAAAGATTTAACACCGTTGTCGGAAAAGAGCAACAGCAGAACAAAAAGGAAACCAAGAAATAAACGCCGAAATTAAAGTGACAAAAGTTAACAGCAAAAAGGCCAACCATCCGACCATCTGCAAAACATGACGATTTGCAAATGTAATTTGCCAGAACTCATATGTCATCCAGAGAACAAATTACAGCAGTGCGACGTGGCGCGCGAAGCAGGCAAGTAAACAAAATATTTAGTGTGTCAAGTAAAAGAGAGAGAGAGATGCAGTCGCCGTGCAATACAGTCAAAGGCCGAGCAAGGCGAGGAGTTTGGATGGCTGCTGCAACAGCGAGTATATATTATAATAAGACCGTGACCCTAATGAAACAGCAGTTTCTGCATGGAAATTGGCAAATAAAAAGTCAAACTCTGGCAGAATGCAAGCAGACGAACGACACAACAGCCGAGTCATGTTCAAAACAATTTGCCACTAACGATGAATGGCGATGAGGAGGGTGCACAGTGAAGGAAATAATAATCTTTATTTAACGGCAATCATAGAGAGTATCAGGGCAAGAGAATTTAAAGCTAGAATTTGACTATTTGAGGTCCGTCTGATTTACGAGATATTACGAAAACAGTTAAAAAAACAGCTCTATTTTGTTACCAAAACTAACATTGGAGCAAAAATTTTGCAACAGATATTAAATGCATTAGGATTAGGAACCACAGAGATACTATTAGTTTTCCCCCGAAATCTGTAGGCCGCGACATAGGGTGTTACGAAGATTTGTTAAATCTGCATATTTGGAATCTTATTTGATGCTGAAAGTAAAGCCAGATTCCATATAAGTTGAACAAGGAACTTTTGCTGTCCCAATTACCGAAACATTTGGGATATGGGTTGTGATAACAATGCAAGTTTTGGAAAAAACTTATTGGAATATGGAAACTCACTTTTGAATATCTCTTTCGCAACATACATATATTCATTACAAGAGGTTTGGACACCACTTCTCAATTGTCAACATCCAATTTACTTGAAATTGGTTAATATTTTATCTGGATACTGGCGGAGCTCATTTGGATGGACTTCTAGTTACCTAGTTACCCTCTAGTTATCCTTAACTTGTACAGGGTGTCGCACGAATCGAGCTACTGCCAACTGTTAACTGTCAATGGGGACTGTTATTTAAAGATGTTGAAGACGCATCCATTTCAACAGCATTTGGTTCCAACAAGATGGAGTAACTGCACTCACAGCCAGACTCCTTAAGACGGAGCTCCAACGAAATTTCTCAAACAAATTAATATGCAAAAACTTCACTTTCCGCTGACCACCAAGATTACCTGATCTGACTGCACCAGACTTTGTTTTATGGGGTTATGTCAAACAAGAGGTGTACAAAAGGGAACCAATGTATTTGACTGAATTGAAGCAGTCAATAATACAATAATTGAGACGATCCCAATTTCAACCCTTCAGGCCACAATGAATGAACAGGTGTCGCATATGCGTGAATGAGCTTGGAATTATAAAATAAAGTTGAATTTTCTATACAATTTAAAAAAATAACATAAAATTACATACATTGAATAAAAAAAAAATTATTCAAATATCTTATTGTATTCCAATTGGTACGCCATCCTGTACTAAACGAATTATATGCCAAACACACCGGGTGTTCCACCAAGAACGCAAGATTTAAATTTGGCGCCATTCGAAGTGTCATTGTTTGACATTTGAACAATTGTTATTGTTTGCTAGTAGAAGGTACGAGGTTAGTAAAAATGGAGCGCTACACGAATGAACAACGCATTCTCATTGTGAAATTGTTTTTCCAAAATGGTGAATGTTTTGCGGCTACAGTTCGCAAATTGCGATCAATTTGGGGTCACAATAATGCTCCAAAAGAGTCAAATGTAAAGAGATTAATGGATAAATTTGTCAAAACTGGGTCTGTTAGTGATGTAAAGACAACAACGCGCCTTCGACCAGGTCGATCGACCGAAAATGTCGCAGCTGTACGTGATGATGTCGCTCAACTCCATCCACCTCAATTTGACACCGAGCTCAGCAAATTGGTGTCTCCAAATCCACTATGCAGCGAATTTTGACGAAAGGTTTGCATCTTCATGCATACAAAGTTCAATTGACTCAGGAACTGAAGCCAGATGACCATGGACGGCGAAGGGAGTTCGTTAATTGGGTATTGGAGAGACAACATGAAAATGCTGATATTGCCGATAAAATCATCTTCAGTGACGAGGCCCATTTCCATTTTGATGGCTTCGTCAATAGGCAGAATTGTAGCATTTGGGGTGAGGAAAATTCTCGAGTGATTCACGAGAAGCAAATGCATCCTCAACGTCGCTGTGTGGTGTGGATTTTGGGCTGGAGGAATCATTGGACCTCTCTTTTTATTAAAATGAGGCATGTCCAACGCAAACAGTCAATGGTGTTCGGTATCGTGAAAGATAACCAGTTTTTTCGTGCCTAGAATTGAAGAAATGAATGTGGAGGGCATGTGGTTTCAACAAGACGGCGTCACATGTAATAGCCAGAGAAACAATTCAATTGCTGCATCAGTCATTTAAATCTTGCGTTCTTGGTGGGAACGCAATCTTTTAATCTTTCCTCGTACAATTGAACCGAACCAAAATGGTGTTTGGACTTAGCTGAGAAATCATTTCGCCCCATTTAGTCCAAAACTTTTACATGGTCTACAGCCTTGAAGACACCCCCTTAATAAGCACTAACTATCCAGAAATAATGAAAGGATCCAAAAATATTAGATCTTTTTCGAAATTTTCGAGAGCGGTGAAAATTCATACTCATATTAGATTAAAAGATCACGACAAAGCTAATTACCACCAATTCTTTTCCATAGATGATGTTCTGTAGATTAATTTTTTTTTTTACCGATGAACCGATGTGATGAGATGTTCAATACTCACAACCATCTTCTCTTGAACGGCGGTTGACTCCATACGCTGACGAACTTTTCGAGAATTGTCGAGGCTTGTAAAAATATCTCTAATTGATAGTCAGAACTAAAGATAAAGTCCCATTTCAATAAGTCTAAGAACAAAATACATTCAATCAATCAACGGATGTAAGGCAACCAATTTTGATGCTAAAATTTCTCAGCACATTTTTAGCGCGATAGGCAGCGTAGCTATCATAAATTTTTTCCTAGTAATCATAAAATTTGCCTTTGGCCGACAGCTCCTACCAACTACGAATTCTCATTAAAATATTTGGCTGATTTACTGGATATAACAGTCTGCATACTTATTGTGTGACAATGACCAAATGACAATGACCGTATAGAGGCGCCCTGTCTATTCTTAGTACAGATGCATATCCTTAAATCATGGTCCTGATAACATTTGTCCGTATATAAATGATGGCGGATGGTAAAATAAACCGTCAGGACTTTTCGCTGCTCAAATAGAAATTGAATATTTAACTAACTTCTGTACGGTGAAAGGGCTAGAACGACAAGATGCTAGTAGCTCCTTGGCATTCCCTTAAGTTAATATCACGGCTTACAGCTAACAAAGCTGTGGGAGCTGACTTTCTTCCTTCTGGACGAGATGTTTAAGAAGTCTAAGTCTATTACTGTTGACATGATTTGGTCTTGCCAGTGTGAATTTAGCACTGGTAAATCAATAACTGATCAGATGCTCACACTATGCAAATTTTGGAGAAGAATCAAGAAAAAGAATTCAACATGAACCACCTTTTATAAAGCTGCATTTGACAGTCAAATACTGCAAAAATTATATGAGGCCATGGCCCGATTTGATATTTCTGCGAAGCTGTGACGTTGACCGTTACGAAGCCTTCAATAGGCAAAAATATTAGTGCGCTATTTTACACCAAACGATGATATTGTGAGATCTCTTCAACATACTGTTGAAGATGATTATGAACAAAGCTGCAGTTGCTGCTGCGACCGGTACAATTTTCAACAAAAGGCATGTGCTATATCCGTGTGCTTATAACATAGAAGATGTTACTGCAGCCTTCTCAAGCATTGAGAGAGAATCAGTATAAATGCGTTTGGTGGTAAAAGAGGACAAATCAAACTTGTGGTTTACTCGTTTGGGAAGCTGGGTGAATGTTGACAACCTTTACTTTGGAATGGTGGATGTATTCATCTACTTCGGCTTCGCTCTGTATAAAACTTGATGTCAACTTGGAGATGAAGAGAAGAGCATTGCTTGTGATAAGATTAACATGCTGCAAGCGATTTGACAACACGTCATACAAAGATCCTACTGTACTAGCGATTGGTTTTACCTGTTTTGGTGTATAGCAACAGGAATCTAGGATTACGACATAAGCAGATGAATTAATTGTAGCAGTTTTCAAAAAAAATTTCTCTGGACAAGTAACGCTAACAGAGGGCAATGATGTCGTATGAGCTGTGCGATGTATGAGGTATGTAACGACACCGATATAATTAAGCGCATCAATATACAGCGACTACTTGGATAGGATCAGGTTTCGAACTACTTTAAAAACTTGATGCGATGAATTGGAGCATGGAAGACCGATAAGCTTGGGATTATTTCCAGCTTCTTCTTATGTCTTCGAAAAAAATTTCTCTGAACAAGTACCGCTACAAGAGAGTATTGATGTCGTATGAGCTGTCTGATGCATGAGGTATATAACGACAGCGCCTACGAGGGAAGGATTAGGTTTCGAACTACTTTCAAAACTTGATGCGATGGAGAAGGAGCATAGCGATAAGTTTGGGATTATTTCCTACTTGCAGCGTTTAAGATATAAGACTGTTTGCTCTAATCGCCATATAGGTAAGTAAGTAGTGATTCCTTTGCGATCTCCTTTCAGTATTATGTAGAAATAGAAAAAAATATTTACCTGAAACTTATAGTAATTGGATAGAGAATAACAAAGTGAAAACTTCTAATCCCAAAATTCGGCATACTTATGTATAGGAGTTGAATTTTTACTCTTTATTCTAAACATGAATAAAGTAAGCCCAAATATTGAACAGGATCTAATGATAAACCGCATCAATAAAAATAAATTGCATATGAGTCAGTATTTTATAACTAGTGCACATAACCAGGCGAAGGAATACCTTCAAATATGCCATCAATAGTATGAATAATGAGCTCGAAGTAGTTGAATAATTATCAACACTAGTAAATTCTGTATGGGTTTTGGAAGTTATGTAAAAGTGCTTCTATAGAGCTAGAAAATACGTTATATTGTTCCTTTGGAAGCGACGAAAATATCGTTTCATCGCGAAGACTTCAAATTTTTGCCAAATACTGCACATTTATTTTTATCTCGAGAATGCCTGGACAAATTCATCGCAAATTTAAAATGTCGAATAGAGGACACAAATATTTCCAGTTTCGTTCTTGTAGCCATTTCGTAGACAAAAAAAAAAAAAAACAAGAATATCTATTAAACATAGAATTTACTTTTCTACTTATTTAAGAAGAAGCAGTAAACTCGCATGACTCCAAAATGATTTATTTTTGCCATTTATTTCCTAAATCTTCCACTGTGCCGTAGCACCAAAGCAATTCTCCAAAAACAGGGCGAAGTAATAAAATTACAATTATTTTCGAACTTTTTTGTGTATCTTTCGGTAAACAAAGTGTGCAATAACAATAACAACCAAAATATCACGGTGAATATGTTGCAGCAGCACAAGTGTCAAGAGATTTGACGCCAGATCAAACGGAAAAAAAGTTTATTGCCACTACGACGTTCAGTTTTTAGAGCTCACGTCGAGGTGGTTAACGATGATGATGACGATAATGGTGATGATGATGATGACGATAATGATGCCATGGATTTTCATTACAATTTTCGTTATAACCAATAAAAAGAAATCGCCGTAATCCGACAGAAATCCAAACAGAAAGTGACGAAGTGAAAGAAAGACGAAACCTTCACCAGAGCAATTGAACGAGAAGGAGGGTCCACTTATTGTGTACGACTAAAATGAGCGGAAACGTGATACTAATTTGGATGAGGATCAATACATGAAGTGGCTCGAAAGTCAACAATGTTGCCAACGATTATTGGCTGAAAAAGCGACGATGCCGCCGTTTGAATGAATGAATGTTCCTTCGGGGCTCAATGAAAGGAGCTGCAAGTCGGAAATGAGGAGAAAAAAGACAAAAAAAAAAGCTTGTGAATGTTTTGTAAATGTAGCTTAAGAGGAGCAGATGTATGGACAGTGTGTGAAAACCCAATGAAACTTTTCAGTTTAATTGAGAGGTCAATAATTAACCTTAACTCTGCTCTGCTTTCCGTTATTTTATATATGTACGCTTTGTCTCGCCACTTTCCTGTTTTACCCTCCAAAGTAGGGATATAGAAAAATCTCTCTCTATCACGAGCGTCCCCTATAAGCTGATGGTACTACAATAATTTCGTGATTGTAGATTTGTCTTCTCATTCCAGGAAATGAATGGTACCTTTTTTGTCCCCATTCTTTCTTGTTCCGCCCCTAAAAACATGAATTTCGAAAAATTTCGGTACGTAACACGATTACTCTGTGAGAGATAAAATAGCTAAATTTCAAATAAAATGTCATTATTTTATATTCAACAATTTGTTATGTGCAGTGATACGATTTTTGTATTCTTCTACCATTAGTGACCAGTAAAAGCATGAATTTCGTTACATATCCCTTTATCAATCATCCATGTTGTAAGAAAAATGTGCAAACACGCTTGAGCAGAGCGATGGTATCAGGTTTGCCCCCTTTTTAGTCCAATTTTTACCCTTAAATGTACGATTTTCGGAAAAGAGCCCATTGCAGGGCGAATACATACCACAACTCCGTGATATCAGTCATACCCGTTTCGAAGAATGATCAGTTACTCTGTCAGAAATCCAACAATATTTTATATACAGATTTAAATGGGTCAACATATATACATTTTGTGAGCTAGGTATTTTGGGGTAAATCGGCGAAAAAATAGTGTTCTAATCAATGCCCTTTTTCCATAAAAAATACTATATATAGGAATATTATGAAACAAAACTAGCCGAACTGACGCATAGATGGTGCCAGTAGTTTGAACAAAATTATTTTGGTCAAAAGTGGCAACCTTATAAAACATATCTTTTAAGTAGCACATCGCCACGTTGTTTAGTAGTTTTATTTGAGCCATCAAAAGCTAACGAGCTCAGTGAATTTATAAACATGAAAAAAAATTGGTCACCGTTATGAAATTCAATATTTCCATTTGAAAGGTCTCAGTCCAACCAATATTAAAGCCGAGCTAGATTCGCCTCTAGGGGAGTTTGCTCCTTCGTTTATGACTGTAAAATATTTTGTAGCAGAGGTTAAACAAGGCCGTCCGAGGTGCCAGAACGAACACCATAGTGTTTGACCATTAGAGGAGTCCACCCCAGACACAGTTAAGAAAATCCACAAAATGGTATTAGACAATAATCGGCTGAAGGGGTGTGCGCTAGCTGAAATGATAGGCATTTCAAAAAGTGCTGTACATCATATATTGACCGAAGATTTGAAGATGGGAAAGCTGTGAGCAAAATGGGTGCCGCGCTTGCTTTCACTAGGGTAAAAACAGCGTCACAGAGATGTTTCAGTAGAGTGTTTGGCGATGTCTCACCGCAATAAACCCGGGTTTTTGCGTCGATTTATAACCCTGTAAGGGACATGGGTCCATTATTTCACACTTGAGACTTAGGAACAATCAAAGCAGTGGACTGGAATTAGACTATCGCGTCCAAATAAGACGAAGACGGTTCCAACAGCAGGCAAAGTCAGGGCGTCTGTTTTTTTGGGATTATTTTTATTGATTATCTTCTGAAAGGAAGAATCGAATCAGTCAAAGCAGTGGACTGGAATGAGAGTATGGCGTCCAAAAAAGACGAAGACGGTTCCACCAGCAGGCGAAGTCATGGCATCTGTTTTTTCGGGATTATTTTTATTGATTATCTTCAGAAAAGAAGAATCATCAACGGTTAATATTATCCTAATTGATGGCAGCTTTAGGTGATAAAATTATGAAAAAAGGCCGCATTTGGCGAAAGGGAAGTGTAGTTTGATCAAGACAATGCTGGAGTTCACACTTCCGCTATTGCGATGTCCAAAATTAATGATTAAAGTTCGAATTGCTTCATTACGCATCTTATTCGCCAGATTTAGCTCCTTCTATTATTTATTTTCTATTTCAAACTTGAACAAATGTCTCGGTGTTAAAATGTTTGCCAACAATGAAGAGGTGGAGTCTGCTATTTATGACTATTATAAGGAGTTTGATAATTCTTACTATAAACAGGACATAGAAGCCATTGAATATCGCTGAAAAAAGTGTATCAAGCTAAAAGGAGATTATATTGAAAAATAAAGAAAAATTTTCTTAACTTTTTGTGTCTTTTTTGTTAGCTACTTTTGGGACCGCTCTTGGATGAGGCGGGTGAATATCCGCAAAATGATTTCAGACCAACTTTTATAACCGTTCCAAAAAAAAAAAAAAAAAAAAAAAACATTCAAAATATTGCAATGACTATAGACTCATGAAACTAATAAAAATATTCCTCAAAATATTTCACTTCACAATCTACAAGAAATGCGAAAAAGTAAAGGGTGCTTCCCAGTTTGGTTTTAAGAAAAGAATAGGTACACGCGAAGCTCTGTTTCGTTACAAATCCTAACTCAAAAATGTAAAAACACTCCAAAAGATGTTCATACAGGGTTACCCATTTTTCGATTTCGAAAGTAAAGCTAAATAAAATACACATAAAGCTATGATTTCGATGAAACTTTTATTTCATTATAATCCTTGGATCTTGTCATTATGTACGAAAAACTGTGTCATTTAAATGATCGCCTCTGGATTGGTTGCTGCAGTGGATCCTTTTGAGATAGTTTTCGACGACAGTTTTGCACATTTCGGGTGGTTGCCAATGTTTTTTAAGTTTACAAATTCATTAAGATCGTTTACTTCCGCACATTTCGGCGGTGGCCAATTTATTAAAAGTTTACAAATTCACTAAGACCGTTTACTTTTGGCTTCTCAAATAAAAATACTAAACAACGTGGAGCCTTCAAACTTAAAACATATGTTTTATGAGGTTGTCACTTTTCACCAAGATAATTGTTTTTTAAACTGGCACACTGACGCCATCTATATGTCAGCCAGTTTTGGGACCGCCCTTGCAGCTTGAAAGCATTAAACCAGTTTTAAAAGAATGTCTACAATGCTACGTATTTTCTAAATATGTAGGCAACATCTGAAACCCCCTCCCAAAAAAAAAAAAAAAACAAAACGCATAATTAAATATCATCCTCTATCAAAAATTACTGTTGTCAGGTATTGTTTTCTTATTCAACTTATTCATCCATGCCTTACAATCCGCACAACCAAAAGCAATGCGTTATTGTTGCGAACGGAATGCTAAAATAAGTACGCAATGATCTCAAAATTCCGTTTCAGTAAGAAGCTAAAATCAAGTATAAATTACGTTAATCAGAATTACTTAAGTTTACATAATTTAAGTATTCGAAATAAATTAACAACAAATAATATCCTCTGTCAAATACTACTGTTGTCTACTGATATATTCTCATATCTTGTTCGACCTGTATATTTGAGCCTTTCAAATCACTAATTTCACTTGGTTCACCATCGAACTCAGAAGCCCGCTTTGACCGATGCAACCAAGAAAAGAAAAAAAGGTGCGGTGATAATAAAATAAAAATTACCGTTAAAAGGAAAGCAAATGCACAGTAAAAACTGAAAAACCAACAAAATCACAGAACAATTGCACACCAGAAACCCCAAAACGAAATAGAGACCTTTTCCACTACGCCCCGAACTCCCAACTTACAGTGGCTGCAAAGGCAGGGAGATTTATCATTGTACTACTACAAGTAACCAGGTAGGAGAGAAATACGCGGCAAAAGACTAAACCGCAACAGCACGATGCAATCAACAACAGTCAGCGGTAGCAGCAGTACAAGTCAATAGTTGCAACACAGAACAGCACACAGTTCACCGTACACTGGAAGAGATTTTTAGTCATTTATTGTCGCAGCAAACATACAAAATGAGGCTTATGATGCACTCGTTTCGATGGCTACAGAGGCGTAGGTGGAAATAGCACAGGCACCATTGACAATAACAAGACCATCATCATTAAAGTGAAATAACACTTTAAACCTTAAGATTTCAAATTTTGCTACACTTGTCCGCAAGGATTTTGCTGCAATATTGAAGCGGTAGAGTGATCAAATGGTATGGTGTACTCGTATGGTATATAAATCACAATTTGTTAGCAACTTTGCTGCGCAGCTCCCTTTTGTAAGTTCGGCGGGACAAAGTTCCCGGCTAATCATTTGGTGTTTGATCCCTAGTGGGAGCATCAGGCGGTTTGTTGGTTGAAACCAAAATCTCTGTTAGGGACTTTGTGCTCGAATGTGGAATTGCATTATGCAACTGGCTACTACGGACCCATAAAGTAGCAAAGGTGGTAAGACAGGTCTCACCTCCACCAATGGGGATTATGCTCCATCTGCTAATATAATCAATTTGTTATCTTCTGACTGGGAGAAAGGGCTGACAATTCCGGTAGCTTGCTCGCAAAATTGTCAGCTCCTATTCCTAGATAGTCCAATTCAACTTGGCTATCCCTGGGGAGCGCTGGAAATCGCATTGTAATATCCCCAGTGTGATAAGCGTACCATGGGTAAAGCCTTCACGGCGAGACTCACATTATCTTACGACACTCTGATGTTATCTTACTAAAGGGTGTCCCAACAAGAACGCAAGACAGTCAATGGTGTTCGGTATCGTGAAATGATAACCAGTTTTTTCGTGCATAGAATTGAAGAAATGAATGTGGAGGGTATGTGGTTTCAACAAGACGGCGCCATATGTCATACAGCCAGTGAAACAATTCAATTGCTGCATCAGGCATTTCCCGGTTGTGTTATTTCGCGTTCTGAAGACCAGAATTGGCCGCCTAGATCGTGCGGTTTAACACCATTAGACTTTTTTCTTTGGGGTTTTTTGAAGTCGATAATTTACGCAAATAAGACGACGACGACTCAAGTCTTAAAAGAGGAAATTGTACGCTGCATTAACGAAATACCACAGCATCTATGCAAAACAGTCATTGAAAATTTCATTAAAAGATCGCGTGTGTGCCAGCAAAGCTGCGGCGGCCATCTGGCCAATGTGTAGTTCCATACATAACCTCACTCTGTCTACTTTACGATATAATAAAGTTTTACGATTTTTTTTTAAATATCTGCATTTCGTTTAAAATTTAAATCTTGCGTTCTTGTTGGGACACTCCTTACTTCTGCGTTGTCTTAAGGATTTTTTGTATGTTACATGTTTATTTTGATAGTCCTAAATCCATGAATAAAGTCAAAGGATTTTCGACATTTTTGCATACATTTTGTTAAAAAGAAGTGACGAGAGATCATTTAAAAAGTTCACTTAAAGAGATTGTCAAAATTCCTGTTGCACGCTAAGTTATCGCTATTGTGCTTTACACCGGAACATCCATTTTTCGGTCTCAAAAGTAAAGTCAATTGACGTCGCCAATACGTGAAATCACGCTTTTTGGAAACTTTTCATGCAATAAAACCAAAAAAAGTCAGTTACCACAGGGCCATTGCGCTCTGAATTGAAATTTGGATTATCCACAACACTTTCACTAACAGAAGCGATATTTTCTGCAGTGCGTACAAAGCGATGATGCACAGACCTGATCACATCTGTAACACTTGCAGTTTCTTCAAATTTCTTTATAATCTTGCCTATTCCTTGCACAGTAGGTCGATTATGATTTTAACTATTTGTATGCTTTCTGCGGTTGTTAAACGATCCATATTCGTAAATGGCAAACCTTTCATTAATTAATAACACTTTAGATGACAGGTATTTAACAGCTGACGGCCTTGCCAGACCAGCAGACCACAAAAAGAATTGCCTGTTAGTATACAAGTATTTGATCTGAATATTTGTTATCGAAATTACGATAATGACTACATAGTGACTCTTATCTAGAGAAAAAGAACTTCACACATTTTTGATAAATAAATTGATGCAAAATCGAACTTTGAAGTCAGGTTTAGTTAGCATTTTTAAAAGACTTCACTTTTGGGGACAATTTTAAATTCTTACACAATCGAATTTAATGATAAAATATATTCATTAGGGGAAACTCGCATTTCTTATTTGAAGTTTTTTTTATTATTATTCATTGCTTGATGGTGGGCATGGTCATTGAACGAAATGCACCCAATGTTAAAGTTTTTGATAGAATTCTAAAAAAATTCCAATAGTTTTGGAGAAATTTGGTCAATGTGTGAGTACGATCACTTAAAGTTCATACTAATGTATGAAAAACACCGGAAAATATTTCAACTCATCGAGTCAAACGTGGATTGCCCTCTGGAATGACTTTGAAATTACCATTTATTGTAGTTTTTTGTAATAATTTAGCCAAGTTCAGTTCAGAGTATTTAAAATAATGACACACTTTTTATGCAACGCAATATTGCTATTTGTTCTGATGGGTGGAAAGTATTCGATATAAGTACGCATTTTGTTGTGTGAAATGAATTAGATTATAATCCTTGACAATTTTACGGTTTTAAACAAATTCATTCACAAATATTATAGCAATCGAATGTTTAAATATATTAATAGAAGCAAATAATGTTAATCAAAAATTGCACTTTAGAAAAGGGGCTTTTATGACTTCCTAAATAGTAAATAATAATGATTAAAATTCTATCGTAAGGTAATTGGATCTAATGGCAAAACTAAATGAAACGGTGTTGGCTGGATGAAGATTATACTTTTTGTAATTCTTATGAACTCTTGAATCGAATTGAATTTTAAATGTTTTATATTTATATCTTATTTTGCAATAACTTTTAGTATGAATAAAAATGTCATCTACTAAGTTTCAACATATAAAAGCAATAAAAATGATTATAATGTAAATTAATAAGTATATACTATACGTATATCTGAGTTGAAACTACATAAACTTTGTTTTTAATTTTTCCCCCTCTTTTCGTTAAAGTTTGGTTTTTCCCATTATCAAGTTCTGGCAACGCCGATTGGCATAGACCTGTGGCTCAAGAAATTTCCTAAGAAGAAGTCTAACCCTACTATATCTGTAGATCGGATTCCGCTTTGAACTGCTTTATAACCCACACAACAAACACGCGACAATGCCCACATGATCACATTTCTTCAGCTCCTGAGTTATTTGGATTTTGTAAGGTTGCTGGCCCAAGCCCAAGTGCAATAAATTCATAGAGCTAATGTTTACGAAATATCCAGTTCTTCCGTACACTCTTCCAGACTGGATATTGGCTGATTGTTCAGTGAAACAATTGACCCAAGTTTGGATTCCAAACGTTGACTGGGACAGTGGGCAGGACAGCCGTCATGATCTGCCACAACTGAGTAATAAAATTTCGATAACAAATATAAAAAAATATAAAATTAGAAAATCCTATTAGAAAACCCGTTACAACTTAAGCTGCTCATCCAATTGGCTTCAAATTTTGAAACCAAACGTGTTTCTATACCAAACAAAACAATTTAGTGGTTTCAAAACCGCCGGTCTGGCAATGCAGTCAGTTGTTAAACATCTGTCATTGGAAGTGCTATTTATTTAGTGAAACGTTTGCCATTTACGAATATGGATCGTTTAACAAGCGAAGAACGCGTAAACTTACTACAAAACTGGTGATTCAAATGTAAGCTTTTAATGGAACAAAATTTTCTTCATTTCTCACTTGATGGTTAAGTCAATAAGCAAAATTATCCCAAATGGATCTCGGAGAACTCAAGAGTAATTGCAGAAAAGCCATTGCATCTGGAAAAAGTGACTGTTTAGTACGCTTTATGTTCTAGAAGTGTCATTGAGCCGAATTTTTCCGAAAATGATGCTGGAAAAACTTCGAAAGAATCCACTGCTGCAAACAATCCAGAAGCAGTAATTTAAACGACATTGCACTTCGTACATAATGGCAAGTTCCTAGCATTTTAATGAAATAAAAGTTTCATCGAAATTATAGCTTTATATATATTTTATTTAACTTTACTTTTGAAACCGAAAAATGGATACATTCATATAACATTATTTTTCGATATACTGATCGCAGCATAATGGAGGTTGTACTGAGAATTAAAAACGACTCAAACAGAAAGAATTGTCCCCACTGTATTTTTTCAGTAACCTGTTGACCTGACCTTTTACTACTTTTATTACAAAGAGAGAAAACTGGAAGGTATCTAATACTTAGCGCCTCCATTCCAACCATCAACGATCCTGAGAAGTGAAGTATTAGGTATTAGTTACGCGATAGCTTTTCTTCTCTTATCGAAGATTTGAAACATTTACAGCTTACTATCGAATAACTCTGTTGTGGCAAATTGTTATACGAATAAATTTTCAAGCTGATATTTGCTGCGCAGTGTTATTATTGGGTGGCATAAAAGAACAAATGTAATTACCACCTGGAGCTGACAGGGAGATGTGTGGCAAAAGCTGAAATAGCAAAAGAAGAAAGAAGGAACCTCATTGTCATAGTCATCGTTATCGTCATTATCGTCATCATCATCATCATTATCAGCGTCGTCGTTGCATTATAATCGTCATCAGCTTCCGGGAGGGAGTTTTCGTCACCATAACAATAACAGATACAAAGAAACACGACGATGACGACGACCATCATTGTGCAACATATTTCGTTTCTCGTTTGTGCCACCACCACCACCATCACCAGCAGCACCGCTCGATGTTGCAAACCACAAAGCGAAATTGCAAGAAGGGATATATGAGTAACACGTCGTGCTCACCGAAACAGGGACACCGTTGAGGCAATAACCACAATAACTTGGCGTAGGCTGATGTCTATTTCAACCGCAAAAACTTCAGATGCAGATATGAGTTTGGCGTGCCACGATTACTGTTGCAAATGCAACACATACACACATACATACACGCCCAAGTACTATTCGTTGTGTACATTGACCCAGTATCGGAATCATTAAGGCCTCCTGCATTGGTTTATATAGGAGGTTTTTAAATCGCCTTAATCTCTTAAGTTATGGAATGACTTCCTTTTCTTTAATGTTTGTTATTGACACTCATTAGCTTAACATTTTAGTACAGATCCTAATTAGAGAATGCAATTTCTTGGACTTTTTGCTTTTCGGCGAAATCTTTCCACATTCACTACAGCGAGAAAAAATGATGAAAAGCTGCCCCATAGGGATGCTGTATAGAATACATTTTGTCACATATATTTCTCTTTCCGCCTTTTAGAAGGTCTATTAACAAGGAGTGCTCATGCCATTATTAGAAGATTGTTTTAGCTGTTCTCATACTGTAAAGTGTGGTAAGTCGGATGCTGTTAATTAAATTAAAAATTATTTAAAATAATACTACTACGAATTTTTCTAATTCTCAGAATTGAAATTATAGTTCAGACTTGTTTTCTCACAGAAAGGGAAGAGCTCTCGGGAGTAGGCTTTGTAACCAACTACGTATTTGTCAGGGGGCCTTCCAGAGCATAATTTCCGCTACTGGCAATATACGAGGTGTGATCAAAACATAACCGTTATTTTCGATTTTTTTTCAAAAAGTATTTATTTATTCATCAATTTCTATTTTATTTCCTTTAAAGTAGTCCCCTTCAGATGTAACACTTCTAAAACTCGCTTTTTGGTATCGCCAACAGCCCCTGTTTCGATTTTTCTTTTATCTCCTCAATTGTAGCAAAACGCTTTCCTTTCATCGGTGTCTTCAGTTTTGGGAAGAGGAAAAAGTCAACAGGGCCAAGTCTGATGAATACTGTGGTTGAGGTATGATTGTGGTTTTGTTTTTGGCCAAAAACTCACGCACAAGCATCGATGTGTGAGCTGGTGCGTTATCATGGTGCAAAATCCATGATTGGTTTTTCCATAATTCTGTGCGTTTCTGACGAACTTCAGGTAGTATTCCTTATTGAGCGTACGACCTTGTGGCACGAATTCATGATGCACCACGCCATTGCCATCGAAGAAAACAGTGAGCAAAACCTTCACATTTGACCGAACTTGACGTGCTTTTTTCGGTCTTGACTCTTCTGCACACTTCCATTGGGATGATTGGGCTTTGGTTTCAATGTCATTGCCATAATACACCCATCATTCGTCACCAGTTATGACCTTTTTGAGGAAATCTGAATTGTCGTTGACGACGTTCAACAGCTCCTGAGCAATGTCCATGCGACGTTGTTTTTGCTCAAAATTTAGCAATTTTGGAACAATCTTCGCTGCCGCACGTTTCATGCCTAAAACATCCGTAAAAATTGCTTGGCATGAGCCGAACGATATGCCAACATCATCACCAACCTCTCTAATAGCGATTCGATGATTATCCAAAATCATTTTCTTCACTAAGTAGTGAAGCAATGTTTTCATCGGTTATTGACGTGCTCGAGCGACCAGGACGATCATCGTCATTGACATCTTCTCGGCCTTCCTTATACCGATTATACCACAACTGAATTTGTGTTCTGCTAATAGTAGACTCGCCAAACGCTACAGTCGACATTTCAAATGTCCTTGCACATTTAACTTCATTTTTTTACACAAAACATAATACAGTTCCTTTGATCCATTTTTTCCAATAGTAAAAATCGAAGATCACACCAAAACACGACTAACCTTTTTATCTGTCAAAAACAAACTGACAATCCAAAATGGCTGATATTGGCAACATATATAACATAAATGTGTACCAACATAGCAGAAAAAAAAAATTCGAAAATCGAACATACGTAACTCACGAAATTTGAAAAAAACCGTTTTTTTTATCACAATCCGTATACCAAATCATCAATTTGGATTTAGAAAAAACATAATACAATCGAACGAACACACAGTAAATGTCGTTAAAATGCTTTTTAGGAAAGGAAATATTGTTCCGATCTTTTCATCGCCGTTTTTCAAGCCTTCGATAAGGTATGACATGAAGGCTTAATATGTAAATTGAGACAAAATTTGCCTGTGAACAGACATAACGTGTTAGAAAACAACTTAACTGGTGGACAATTTATTATTAAATAAGAAAATTTCTTCAATTCGCCCCAGCCAACTGAAGCCGGAGTTCTTCAAGGTAGCATTTTGAGACCTACTCTATATTTAATTTATACATCAGACATGCCAACTAATAATCATATTATACGTCAACATTTGCTGACGATACAGCTTTTCTTAGTTCTGATGAAAACCCTCAGGAAACATCCCGATACTTGCATAATCACATTCATCACTTAAAAAATTGGCTAAAACAATAAAGAATATGATTTAATGAGCAAAAAAGTACACAAATAACATTCACATTGCGTAGAGAAACTTGCTCCACTATTCAAATCAACAAGTAAACAATAAACCAGCACCTCGTGGTTAAATATCTTGGTATACATCTTGATGGGCGCCTCACATGGAAATGCCATATAGGAGGGCGCATAAGTAACGTTAACGGCGACTTGGTTCTTTGTTCTGTGCTGAGCCTTTCCATCATAAATTTCCGAAGTATTATTTACTTAATTCTGTAAAGAGACGAAAAAAAGACTTAAACAAAAAATGTATTCTCTGATCAAATCTTGACGCTACTTATGAGCCACCCTATAGATGCAAAATTAACGCAAATGAAATTGAAAACGTATCAACTAAACTTAAGATTGCAAACTCATACTCTACAACTCGATTTTAAAGCCAATATGGCGCTATGACATACAATTATGGGGCACCGCCTCAGCTTTAAATATAGAAAGAATACAAAGGCGCCAAAATAAAATCTTACGAATGATCATAGCCGACCCCTGGCATATTAAGAACTCGAACATTACACAAAAATTTAAATGTGCCATTGGTGAAAACTGAGATCACGAGGTATGTGACAGCATATTTGAGGCAGCTGGAATATCATCCATGTCCATTAGTCCGCAACATACAGGGTGGCCCAGAATAAACGAAGTGGTGTGAATTCCTTATAACTTTTTTATTATAATTTTTTTTCTTTTCTTTTTAGTATTTTGTAAAGAAGACTTGGAGAATTTATAATGGAGCAATACACAACTGAACAACGTGCCCAAATCGTTGAAATTTATTTTGTAAATCAACGGTCCATTGTATTGACTCAGCGTGCATACCGTCGTCAATTTAATGTGCGGGTTGCACCCTCTCAGTCAACAATAAACCGTCTTGTTGCAAATTTTCGAGAACAAGGAGCAGTAAGGAACCTTCCTGGTGCTGGCAGACGACGAACGGTGCACAGGAGGATCCACAAACATCAACCAGGAGACGTTCGACACAACTTGGCATCTCAAGAGGGTCGCTGCAGCGAATTTTGCATAGCATAAGAATGTTTCCATACAAAATTCAAATTGTCCAAGAATTGAAACCAACAGATTACCAGCAACGACTTGACTATGCAATTTATTTCCAGCAAAATGCACAAGAGAATCCTAATTTTATTCATAACTTAGTTATGAGTGACGAAGCCCATTTCCAATTAAATGGGTTCGTTAATAGGATATGGGCTACGGAAAACCCGAGAATACTTCATCAACGACAATTACACCCAGTTAAGTGTACTGTTTGGTGCGGTGTTTCTTCAGAAAGGATCATTGGCTCATACTTTTTTGAAAATGAACGAGGTGTTGCCATTTCCATCAATGCTGATCGATATCGGGCCATGTTGGAAAATTTTGTAAGGCCAGCCGTTGAAAACCATCCGCAAATATGGTTTCAACAGGATGGAGCCACAGCGCACACTGCGAGGGCCACAATGGCTCTTTTACGCGACATATTTGGTGAAAGAATAATTTCGCGTACAATCAATTTTAATTGGCCTCCGCGTTCCCCGGATTTAACCGCTCCAGACTTTTTCCTTTGGGGTTATTCAAAAGGGAAAGTTTATGTTAATAAGCCCAGGACTATTGACGAATTAAAATCCAATATTCGAGACGAAATTAACAACATAACACCGGAAATTTTGCGAAAGGTCATGGAAAATGTGTTGGAAAGAGCACATTTGTGCGAAGCAGAAAATGGCCACCACTTGCGGGATATCATTTTTAATAACTAATCTTAAAATATTCCCCATAAATTTACTGCATTTAAAAAAAAAATTAAAAAAACATGTCTTAAATAAAAAGTTATAAGCAATTCACACCGCTTCGGTCATTTTAGGCCACCCTGTATTAAATGACAGAGGATACATGCGATTAAGAAGGAGAGATACGATTTTTCTCAGCCGAATACTAGAAGAATGAATACAGATAACAGCAGTGACAGTAGAACATAACTTGTGGTCCAGCTATGGTTGGACTTAATTAATTATTAGCTATTAGTTTAAGATGCGAAAACTAATTGTTAGTTCAATTAATTTTGAAGATACAATAAATAGATAATGAAAAAAAAAAATATAATAAAAAAATTTAATTTTATTTTAAAAAATTCTATTTCGATTCTGGTACCAGTTAAGAAAGAGAACATGTCTATGCTTTTATTTTGGCTTCTGGAAATCTGATATAAATTAGTTATGAGATTTTTAATTTGAGTTGAAAATATTTTTGTTTTTTTTTAAATGAATATTAAAATAAAAACATTGAAAACGAGAATTTCAGTTTCGAACGATAACATAAAAACAAATTACAGTTCCACACAAACAAATTACAGTTACCCTGGAGTCAAATTGATATCACAAAAAGACTACTATTTACCAAATAATCGAAATTATTTACCATAGTACTGATTGATTACCATTTTCTAACGAAAATTTTTCACAATAACTGGTTCAATAACATCATCAAAGTAAGGAAAATGTTCACTAGATCATAAAGTAGATCCCAAACAACGATCGAATGAGATTATGATCAAGTATTCAATTGAACCGACATTTTACAATGACGCCAGTATGCTCCGTTTCTGAGTATGATCCATTTCAGAAAAATATCTATTTGAAATCTTAAAAATAATTTAAACTCCAAGAAGGCCCCTGGCGTTGATGGAATCAGTAACAAAATGCCCGTAGGGCAGAAAGGTTAATTCTTTTTATTTTCACACAATTTTGCAACTTCAATACTATCCTCTAGTCACAATGAATGTCTAAGCCAGGTAAAGATCGCACAAAGGTAGAATCATATAGACTAATTAGTCTATTATCATACATATCAACAATTTTTGAGGTCCTCTTGAACAAAAAGTATAAACTTACATCTTTGATCGTTATAAAAATCTATGTTGATTTAAGCAAGTTCGTCCATTCATGAGGTCATGCTGCTCAAACAAGAAGTCGGAATTTGGGCGAAAAAATACATCACAGTTGTAGGTAGATGAAGTTCAAAATTGCGTAAATTCATTACGGTCAGAAAAAAAGTTAACTATACAAAAACTGAGCTGACCTCAAGAAAAATTTGAAATATCCTAGAATTTTTCAAAAATATGAAATTTATTCTTTAACAACGATCTGCTCCTAGCTCTTAGAATTCTTGAGAGATCTGGCAAGGTTGATCAGAGTACACTGACTGCAAAGCAGAGGGAATCTCTGAAATGGCCACGTTGCATTTCTGATAAACCGGATGCCTCGTCTGTGGTGAAGCCGGTCGAGAAGAGGCTGCGATCGCCTGATGACGTGTCGGTATTCAAAAGGTCCAAAGTGACCAGTGGTACCTCTGGTCCAGGGACCTTTGCCACGGTTGTCAAGCACAGCCTGGTGCTGGCGGTCATCAACGGGGGAGATGTGGGCGGCACCATTCCCAGGTTCAAGAGCCTCTCACAAACAAATTAAACATGCTTTATAAATAAAACCGTCAAGATATTTTCGAGACGAGCGAAATTTGAAAATTCGACTTATTTTTTGAACAGGGTGTACATTAGATTTAATTTTTCAAATTTTGGTGAAATTCAATATTCATGTATTGACCGCTAACTCATAAAACCAAGTTTTCAGAACATATAAGTATCAGGTTGTATCAACACTTCAATTGATACGGTTTAGCCTCAAAAGTTGTAATCAATAATAATTCGCAGATATTTATAAAAATGCATAATAGTTATTTTTGTACACGATTTGCCTTTAATAACTTACTGAGATATTTGACATTTTCGCTAGGAATTGTACTGATGACTTACCTGGAAAGAGAAGAAAAATAAAAACATATCATAAGATGTTTTGTCCAGAAAACAGAACAAAAAATATATAAAAGCTAAGTATCGAATATCTTACGGATAAACTTCAAATAAGTTTATTTCCTCTGAGCTACAAATGGTTTAGAATTTTGAATACTTAACTTATTTTTAGTTTTCATTTCAATTAATTTTTATACAAATCTTTGTACAAATCGTAATTTATAAGCTTAAAAGTCAAATCTAAATCAAATTATAATATGATAGTAGTTGAGAGCAAAAACTACCGCCTAAAATTAGTAAAATTAGCACAGAAATTATTAATATAATAAAATAACAACTGAAAATATAAAAAAAATATAAGAAAAATATAAATAAATAACGAAAAACCCTAAAAAGAAGTAGTAACAAAATCCTCAGGTCCCAAATAATAAAAAGGTAGTTGAGAAAACAACCATTCCCTGAAATTAGTAAAATTAGTATAGAAATTTTTAATATAAAAAATAACAATTGAAAATATAAAAAAATAAATAACGAAAAAACCTAAAACAAAACGACTTATATAAAAAAAAATCAGTAAACCGTGAGCAAATTGCAAAAGAATTATATTTTTAATATGTTAGTATTATAAATGCTGAACGATTATATTGCGAAATGCAATATTAAATATATTAAATACCTTTAACTTACTCGGAAGTGGGTTAAATATATGGGCGACTCTTACATGAAATTCTTTCTCTAATAAGCAATTCAATTTTGTTATAATTAGTTGCTTATTTCGACAGGAGAGCAAAAAAAAAGAAAAACAAATAACATAATCTAAAGAAACTGTGGACATTAATCCCAAAATAATTTGTAAAAGAAGGAGAAAGAGAAGAAAAATCATCAAAATTGAAAATACATTTCAAAAGAACATTTTAAAAAACGCGTCACACGTGAAGTTATGTGAATAACTGGCTGAAGTGAAAATAAATATCTCGTAGCCGCGTTAAAGGCCAAGTAGATTTTATTTAGGTGCCGCTTAATAGTAATCAGATAGTAATACCAGAATAGATTTGAATTCAATATATTAAGTGCGCAACTAAGTTCCCGCCGTTTACCAATAGATGGCGCCAGCTAAAGTGCTAAACGAATCTGCCATAACCTAAACGTCATGAGCCAAGCTTAGGCAGACGGTAAACATACCGCCTCAATGATTTTTTTTTGACGTCATATTCTTTTGGTTGTGTGAATATGTATAATTTTGTGTCAAATACTTGTCATATGCGGGAAGTATTGATTTTCTTCTATCAATCGAAGAAATTGGCGGCTGAAGCTCATCGAAAGGTTCAAAAGTGAAACAACGTATCGAGATTGGCTCTGTCGCTTTAAAGATGGCGATTTTGATGTTAACGACCGTTCGCGTTAAGGAAGACAAAAAGCGTTGAGGGGGATCCGTGTCAAACGCCGGTAGAGCTTGCTTTAGTATTAGGAGTTACCCGTCAAGCCATTTCCAAGCAATTGCCTGCATTGGTAATTATTCAAAAGCAAAGAACTTGGGTTCCTTATAAGTTGAAGTTAAGGGACGTTCAGTCGTTTTTTCGCTTGCGAAAAAGTACTTCTGCGGCAAAAAAGGAAGTGTTCTTTATTTATCGTATTGTAACGGGTGATGAAAAATGGCTTCATTACAGCAATCTAAGGGAATGATAGTCATGGGGGCTATCCGGTCATGCTTCAAATATTCACGCTTCGAAGGTTATGCTCTGTATTTGGTGGGACCAGATCGGTGTTATTTATTACGAGCTGTTGAAACCAAGCGAAACCATCACAGGGAATCGGTATCGACTTCAATTAATGCGATTGAGTTGAGCTATGCGCGAGAAATGCCCACAATACGCGGAGAGGCACGAAAAAGTGATTCTTCGCCATGACAACGCTCGGCCTCACGTGGCCAAGCTTGTTAAAACCTACCTCGAAACGTTGAAGTGAGGAGTCTTACCCCATCCGCCATATTCTCTACATATTGCGTCTTCCGATTATCACTTGTTCGATTTGATGGTACACCGTCAGGCTGATCGGCAGTTCCACTCATATGTCGACATCAAGAAATGGCTAGATCCGTGGATAACCTCAAAAATGAACAGTTTTACCGTGACGGAATTCGATCTCAGCCAGAAAAATGGGAAAACATAGTAGCTAGCGATTGGTAATACTTTCAATGAGTCATTTGTAAACATATTTTCATAATAAAGTTGCGTTTTTATAAAAAAAAAAAACAGCGAGAATTTAGTTGCGCACCTAATAATATATTAGCCATAATCACAGAATGCACTAGGGTTTGTTTTACATGACGTGGTGAGTTCAAATCAGTGCTGTAAAGTCTACGAAGCGTAATAAAATAAATTTCAATTCAATACAACATGTTAAGCATAACCAGAGTATGCACTAGGAATTGTTTTACCTAACGTGGTAAATTCAAATCAGTGTTGTAAAGTCTACAAAGCGTAGTGCGCGAAACTATCATATCAATATGTAGATCGAAACTTAATTTATCATCGATCGCCACACCTAAACATTTCATACTATATATAAATTCAATAAGTATATCGTCATAATATATTTCCAAATTATTCACCATGCATTGAAAGAAGCATAGATTTCGTTTTAGAAAAATTGATTCTTAACTTATTAGAATTTATTCAGTAGTTTACATTTTTCAAAACGTAATCTCTCTTTTTGATCAACACATCTATAAATTGATGTTACCAAGTAAATAAAATTTGAACGTTGTCGATAAAGTGATAGGGAATGCAGTAATCGTCTAAACCAACAAACATATCGTTTAGGAATAATATAAACCGTAATGGCTCAATTACCATTCTTTGCTGAAAGCTGCTTCTCACAGTTAGAATCTTGGATCGAATTTCGTTTACATAAATATATTGACTTCTTCCAGTTAAGTACATACACCAATAACAAGCTACATGAACTTCAATTAAATCCATTAAGAACAGATAGTTTTTTAAGAAATACAGGGTTGCCCATATTCGACGGACCCATCTGGCAACGCCATAACT
>JAHXMU010025402.1:0-10633 GCA_019455685.1 Philornis downsi
CTGTTCCCAGAGAAGCTAAAACAGAAATTCCCGTAGATGCTCAAACGCATTCTAATTGGACTCAACAGCAATGGAAAAATGTGTTATGGTCTGACGAGTCAAAATTTAAGCTCCGAGAATCAGATGCAAGACGCAATGTTCGACGACCTCGGGGAGAAGAGTTTAATAATAGGTACACAACCGCCTTAGTAAAGCACGGAGGAGAAAATATCACGGAGTCGAGATGTTTCTCGGGATATGGAATAGGTCCAATTCACTTCATTACTGATACAAAGACAGCCACGACCTATAGAGATCTGAGCTCAGTTATGCTTCCGTACGCTGAATGGGAAATATCACTTCGGTGAACATTCCATCACAACGATCCCAAACACACGGCTAGGGTTGTTAAAGGCTGGTTGGAGGAAATCAAATCAAGATTATGTCGTAGCCACCTCAATCTCCCGATTGGGAATGTAGATGATTGTCAAACGTAATATCGGGTATGTAGTATTCCGAAATGGTGATGAGCTTTTCGTAGAATTGGAAAAACAGTGGAATGCCATTTCAAGCGATTACTTTGAAAAGCTTATTTCCCAAATATATATATGTATATATATATATATATATATATATATATGTGTTTGTATGTGTATACATATATACAAAATGTATTTAAATTAAAAGAAAAAACAAGTACTAATTGTTTCATATATATATATTCATATATATATATTCATATATATATATTCATATATATATATATATATACAGGGTTGCCCATATTCGACGAACCCATGTTTTTAAAAAAAAAATAAAAAAAAAATAAAAATTTGGCGGTTGGCAATCTTATTCATTTAATTTGTTCCAAGTAGATTTGTTTACATCAATTTTTGAATATGATATCTCTCAAATGGCCGCCTCTGGCGTTGATGGCGTATTGTGCCCTTTTTGCAGCATTTTCCATCGTTTTCGCCAACATTTCGGCCGGAATAGCGGCTATTTCTTCACGAATGTTGTCCTTGAGCTCTTCTACGGTCCTTGGCTTGTTAACGTAAACCTTTGACTTCAAATGTTCCCACAAGAAGAAGTCAACAGGCGTCAAATCGGGCGAACGCGGTGGCCAGTCCAAATCACCACTTTTCGACATCAAACGGCCCGGAAACAAATTCTTCAGAAAATCGATTGTTGTGCGACTTGTGTGCGGTGGAGCGCCGTCTTGTTGAAACCAGCACCGCCTCATACGCTTTCGACGAATAATTGGCATCACAAAATTGGTCATCATGTCGCGATAACGCTCCTGGTTGATGGTAACAGCATGGCCATTTCCGTTTTGGAAGAAAAACGGCCCAATGACCGTTTTCGCACTAACGCCGCACCAAACTGTGACTTTTTCGTCATGAAGAGGCAATTCTTGAATCTCCTGAGGATTTTCAGTGGCGTAAATACGGCAATTTTGCTTATTTACGGTCCCATTCAATGTGAAATGGGCTTCATCGGACATGATAATTTTGTTCCAAAATTGCTCGTCATCATCGGCCATTTCGATGACTCGTTGGGCCCATTCCAATCGACGAGGCTTGTCCGCAGGCAACAATCTTTGCGTGAATTGAATTTTGTACGGGAACAAATGCAAATCAACGCGAATAATCCGTTGTAAAGTGGACCGAGCCTTGCCCAACTGCTGAGAACGGCGTTTTTGGGATGTTCTTGGGGACCTCTCAACACTGGCTCGTACGGCAGCGATATTCTCGGCCGATCGCCTTGGTCGACTTTTATTTGGCCTCTTCGGATTAGAAAGAGCCTCACCAGTCGAAAATTTTTCGTATAAACGCTTAATGGTGTTCTTAGAAGGCGCACTTCTCACATTTTTTAATATTTTAAAAGCACGTTGAGTTTTCACAATTGACTTCTTCTGTTGAATGTAAATTTCAACTATTTCAGAGCGCTCGCGTGGCGTGTATTGTTCCATGGTAAAAATCTGCTTGGACTGACGCTTCAAACGCGGTATGTCATTAAGCGATCTGACATCTCTGTGAAAGTTATGGCGTTGCCAGATGGGTCCGTCGAATATGGGCAACCCTGTATATATATAATAAGGAATAATAATAATAAATAATAATAAGGAATACTATCTTGAAGTTATGCGCCGTTTGCGCGAAGTCATTCTCAGAAACGCACAGAATTGTGGAAAAGCCAATCATGGATTTTGCACCATGATAACGCACCAGCTTACACATCGATGCTTGTGCGTGAGTTTTTTACCAAAAACAGAACCGCAATCATGCCTCAACCACCGTATTCGCCGGACTTGGCCCCCGCTGACTTTTTCCTCTTCCCAAAACTGAAGATGAAAGGAAAGCGTTTTGCTACGATTGAGGAGATAAAAGAAAATCGAAACAGAAGCTGTTGGCGATACCAAAAAGCGCGTTTCAGAAGTGTTTCGAGGATTGGAAAAAACGCTGTCATAAGTGTATTATATCTGAGGGGGATTACTATGAAGGGGACAAGATAGTTATTGATGAATACTTTTTAAAAAAATTGAAAATAACGGCTATTTTTTGGTCACACCTGGTATTTATTCTCCTTGCCTTGAAAACTACAATTATATATTGTCGAAATATTTTTAGCGGTCACTTCTAAAATTTTCGCACAATTTTTCCAAAATCCTAAAGTAGTGTTTGTCCTAATTTAAGGAGAAAGGATTTCAGTTTGAAAAGATGAAATTTCTATTTGCTATAGCACCTTTCCTAGACAACATTCGGTTACGAAAATAGAAATATTTTACTTTAATATAGTTTAAATATAGTTCTACAAGTCGTTTTCATTATCCATTATCCTTTCTGTCCACGTAACCAATAAAAAAGGCAGTTTAGGAGTTAGGAGTGTGTTAAAAAAAAAACTGCTATAGTTATCGCACTCCTCCTTCGCCTTTCATGAATCCAAAGTTTAATATTATATATTTTACTAGATTCCTTCATTAAAATTGTAAAATATTAATAAGGGAAACAGAGTTTTCGATTGGGATTTTTTCTCACACGCTTCTACGGGTGAGAGACTGAGTCCGTAATTGTTAATGCCACTTAAAGTATGACAGATTTAACAGTATTTGTGAACAATTTTTGTCAGATATTCTTAAATATGGATCAATTTGTTAGCAGTTATTGATGCAATCTTCACTTCTTTAGGTTAGGTTAGGTTAGTGTGACAGTTTAAATAAACAGACTGACTTAGACTGTATAGTCCATTGTAATACCACGGAAAATAGGGATATGGATGTTCCTAGTTTCTCCCGTTGAACTATCCTGAGCGCCTCAAGAAGCTTCTTAGTCGGACAATATCTATCTCGTTCAGACCTCCCATGTCCCTAAAGATATAAGAGTCTAGTGGTGATCCCCGCCTGTTCGCCAGGGCGGGCAATTGCAGAGAAGATGTTTTATAGACTTCTCCTCCTCTTCATCCCTACTGCTCCTGCAGAAGTCAATAGTCACAACCTTCAATCTCACTGCATATCTTCCAATCAGACAGTATCCCGTCATGATAGACACAAGCAATGAGACGTCGGGTCTTGATACCGACAGTAGTGTGTGTAAACGCTTCAGATCTAGGTGAGGCCACACCTGTCCGGATTGATCACAGTCTCGGACAGACGCCCACGGACCACTTAATTGCTGCTAAATACTCTCTATCTCGCAGCAGGAGCTTGCAAATGGCTAGAGGCATTATCACGGACACCAACTCGGCTGGAGTCTGTAAGGTCCTTATATTTATTTATTTTTGTATTTTTGATTTTGGCGTAAAAGAAAAAAAAACCAAATTTCGTCTATTGCTGCCAATACAATACACATCAGGAAAACATTAAATTTTCGGAGAAATTAGATACATTACAAAATAAATAAATAATAAGTTTGAACGGAGTTTGAAGCCAAAGCAAAGTTCAGTGGATTATCAATTAACAGTTAGTTCTATACAGATGCTCTACGTTGCGGAATTAAAAAAAAAAACCGAGAATAATTCCTGTTACCAGCAAAGTCCTCAATATGTTTAGGCCAAATCCGTTATAATTTGGGCATAGCACGTACATATAGTACGATAAACGTATAATGGTTTTATATTTTATTCGACTTCAGTCAAATTTTCGTGGCCATTTCCCAAATTGGTTGATGTTTGGATACACAAAATTGATTCCTTCAAACAGGATAAATTGATATATTAACAAGCGTATTCTTTTAACTATAGTTTAATATTGTATTTCTGCTGTTATTTTATTTTTGCAACTATCACGCGAAGCTTTGTATTATTTTCACGAAACTTCATTGAACAGTCTAATATATACCGAAAATCAATCAATTTATATATATTTGAGAACTTTAAGAAACATTTTATCTGCACACGTTGAAAAGACATATTTTGAAAAGCGTGAGTTTTCTCTATTTTTCACTTATTGAAAAAAAACCCCAAAAGTGACAATTATTGCTGCAGAATTTATTGTGATTTACTTGATACCGAATGTATTTTGAATTTTGCCACATAGTGAGAAGAGCCGGCATTTTTTCCTTTTTTGTTTAAAAAATTCAAACAAATTTTAATGCCTTGTGAGATATATTTTTCTTAGAATAAGTGAAGAGCTTTTGAAATCATTTATTAATATGAAAAGTTCTAGACTCGTCAACCCCAGGGGCAGGCAATTGCTGAATGCTATATCGAGTTCAGGTCTAAAAGTTTTGTATGGAGGTGAACCAACATACTGGCCCACGGATCTCAATAAAACCCCCGATCTCATAGATTTTGCAGTTATGAAGAGCATAACAAGAGAACACATCATCGTTACTCCTTCCCTCGACCTCTCATCAGACCGTTCCCCCACAATTCTCACAGTTTTCAACATTCCCTTGAACCCGGAAATCTTTTACCATTTCCCAAACAGGCATACAAATTGGTTGAGATACAAGATGTACATAAGCTCACATCTGTGCCAAAAATATTCTCTCAAAACACCAGATGAAATTCAGTCTGTCATCAACGTACTCACTACCACAATGACAACTGCCGCAAACTTGACAACACCGCACAAGGTCTATGCTAAAACAAAAAATGACTCTTCATGTCATATTGAATCCCTAATCAACGAGAAAAGGACGATGGCAAAAGCACAGATCTCCCTACCTCAAAGCTCGTCTCGACCAGTGCAAGTCAAAACTAAGGTTTACTCTGGATGAAAACAGAGAAATCTCCGAAGCCCGCCACTTATCTCGTCTAGGAGCCACACAAAAAACTGACTATGGCCTGTACCTATACAAGGCCACAAGGCAACTACAGCGTATTATAACACAGGAGTCTCCAATATGGATGAAAGATGGAGGATGGCCAACTATAACTATATAATCTCTCGTGTGAATCCAACGACCATTAGCCCAATGGTCACAAATCCAATGAAAATAAGTCTATCTCTCTTAAAGAAAAATGTTCTCTCGTTGAAAATGAATAAATCTCCTAGACACGATAAAATAACATCGAAAAGAACTCCCCCACAATATCCTCAAATTAGTTTTATTTATATTTAATGCTATACTTCGAATTGGATACTTTCCTCGATCATGGAAGCTGTCTGAAATAATAATGATCCCAAAACCTGAAAAGGAACTGCCACAAATTACATCCCATCGTTCACTCTCTATTTTATCTAAACTGTTTAAAAAGATCTTTCTCCAAATTTTGTACCTCCATATTGAAGCAAACCATGTAATACCCATGCAGGGAACGATAGAACAAGTACACCGTATAGTAACCCAGATCAGAAAAACATTCGAAGATCGGAAATATTGCTCAGCTCTCTTTATAGACATCTCCCAAGTCTTTGATAAAGTGTGGCATGAAGGTCTTATTCACAAAATTGTCTCTTTTCTACCGAGCTATCTAAAGGATCGATATTTTGTAGTAAAATCGAAGAACTCTGTTTCAAATCAAAGAAAAGTTTCAGCAGGAGTTCCGCAGGGCAGTTTACTAGGCCCTGTACTATATACCATCTACACCTCTGACATGCCTGTTCATTTCCTAATTCAAATTCATGCATGCATGCATTTATAAGCATTAGCATGGTCCATGGTCCTTCTAGACAACTGTAGTCTCATATACATACATTAGAATCTAGACTCGAAAAGTGGAAGATAAAAGTGAATGCCACTAAGAGTGTACAGGTTACACTCTCTCTTAGATAGAACAATTGCCCAGCCCTCACTATTCACGGTAGTACCATACCCGTTTATAACCGTGTCAAATATTTGGGTATTCACCTTGATCGACGTCTCACCTGGAAAAATCGCATTGACTAAAAAATCATACAATTGAAATTAAAAATGGCTCAACTCCACTGGCTTATTGGCTCCCGGTCTACTCTCAGTTTGGAAAATAAAATAACCATCTACAAAACCATATTGAAGCCAATAAGGACATACGGCATCCAGTTATGGGGAACGGCATCGACTTCTAACATAAATAAGCTACAGAGAAGACAATCAAGAATACTGCGCCAAATTTGTGGTACCCCATGGTATATTAGGAATGATAACATACACAAGGATTTAAACATTCCTTATATTTCCGAGGAAAATAAGAAAATTAAGCAGGTCATATATATCGAAGTTGTCCTTCCACTCAAACCCACTCGCTCAAAACTTTCGACATTTTCCCGGTCATATACGGCTAAGAAGAAAGTACACGTTAGACTTTGTCCGGTGATACTAAGTTCGGCTCACCAAAAATAAGCAATGGCAGGATATTTTAGTTTACGATAGGATTAAGATTTGAATACTTATTGTAAATTTCAAAAGAAAGATTCAATAAAGAAAATGAATGGAAAAAAATTAAAAATGCTAAGATATGTAATAGAAATGCATTTTGGAAGCAATTTTCTTATGTGAACAGTGCCGCCTAAGGATCTATAAGAAAATTGTATTCCAAAATATTTATCTATGTAAAATATTTCTTTGAGGCGTCTTCATATGACTGTTCAAAATATTAAATATAATATAAAAAGCATCGTCCAACATTAAAACTAAAATGAAAAATTTGTAATACTTCTTTCTAAAGCTTCTACCAGGTAAATGACGGTGTTTTGACTTTTTTACCGCGGTGAACATTTTTTAAATTTAATATAAAGCAAATCACATAAATGTGTTTCGTTATTTTGAATTTGATTTTATTAACGTTTCTTTAAGTCGTTTGCTAAAAATAATAATAATTTTAGCAATATTTTCTTTAATTTCATTTGACATTTTAGGGTATTCAAATGTGGCAAAAATGACGCTTTCTTGCAGTAGCATATAATGTTGCGCTTCCATTGAGGCTAAAAATAGAAATAGTCTATGGATTTCCAAAATCATTAAAAAATTACACTCATGTATTTTGCAGCATGATATTTATGCGGCAATCGGGACATCCGCATAATGTATGCAATAAGTAGACTCCATATGTTAATGTTGACATCTAGATTCCAAATGCAGCGTAAAGATCCCATAAATCTGGCAATGTAAATTTGTTTACCCAAATTTTCCACGTTTTATTGCGTAAGAATGGCCACCACACTCCTCGTACTCATAACCAATGAAATTTTCCATATAATCCATTCTGAAAGGCAAAGTAACAACTAACACATATAAGACGGTCAACGCATCAAAAATTGCTCTTCACCTAGAATAGGACAAAACACCACCGGCTACATCGAACAATAACACATTTCCCTTAAAATTTTAAATGTTTTTACGATTTACTGATGTTTTTAAATAATAAAAAAATCAAAATTGACAAAATTATAGCATTTTTAATTGGTAGCACTTCGAGCGCCGCCCCTGGATTCGATTTAGTCATATTTCGCAAAAAAGATTATTTACAAAAGTATTTAAATTGTATCTCCGATGTGTCCGCCGAACACTTCGAGTAGTCTATCGTTTGACAAGTCTAGTAAATGCTTGTTAATTTTTGGAATAAACCAAACCAACAGAATTTCTCATTTCCCCTGAAATTTATCAATTTTGCCAATCATAAAGCCGATAGATATTTTCTGAAGTGTTCATTATTTCTTAATGAAACCAAGTTATGGCATTTTACCAGTTTTCTTGAAAATCCTCAGAAAAAAGTGGATTTTGCAGATATTTATGTTGAAGTACCTGGGATTCAAAAAACGTACTTTTTAACCTAAATGCACCGAATCCAACTTACAGTTGTCCAATTTCTTTTTAACTCCACACATATTTTTAGAAAACATCGTGTAATACAAGTAAAACACGCGAATGTTAAAATTCCTTTGTTATCCATAGCTGTGCTATTCTTACTAATTGCAGGATTCCTTACCATTTGTACCATGATGGTATGGTTCGTCGACTTTCCGTTTAATTTCACTTATTTTGGCCACATTCGTTCATATTCATTCGTTTTCGTTCATATCCTTAGCACGCACGGGAAGATGACAAACCAATCTCAACAAACCAAATTGATAGAGAGAGCAAAAAGGCCACAAAGACAGAGTAACAAAATACTATCAGAGAAAACAAAAAAATCTCATTTCAGCATTGTGGGGTAATAATTAAATTTGGTGAACGTTAAAGTGGCAAGGTTGATACAGTATTGGTCAAAACATTTGCAGCCGAGATGACATGTACAGTTTACATTTTTGTTTTCTGTTTTAATCACTCATTTATGAAAACTTATTGTTGTTGTTTTCTTAACTTCACTCGTTATTTTTGTTTATCAAGAAGAAACAAAAGCAATTTCATTACTTTACAATAAGAAAACATAATTTGCTACGGATAGTGGAAATTGAGTGTTCAAAACATTTGCAACTTTGACTATGTAATGAAAAAACTATGTAATTAACACTAACAAATGCTAGGACAACGGTAATCACATTCCTTTTAAGCATTTGTGATTTACGTATTGCCATTTTATCAAAAAAAATCATGTGTATTGTTTTGTTAAAGCAGTACTAAATCGGAGGTAAAAATATTTAGCTCGCTTTACAAATTTTTTAAGGAAAATGACTGGAAACAAATTAATTAAAAGGGATTAAAAGCAAGAGTTTTAAGTAATTTCGAAAATGGACTTTTTCAAAAAGAAATTTCTATAAAATATGGTATTCATAAATCGACGCATTGTCACATAGTCACCAATGGAAACATCCAAACAGTTCATAAAGGTGGAAGACCGTGTAACAATTTCACGTAAAGATCGGAAAATCAAGAATTTTTTTTTACTAAATTTCCAAAACCTGTTCCCAGAGAAGCTAAAACAGAAATTCCCGTAGATGCTCAAACGCATTCTAATTGGACTCAACAGCAATGGAAAAATGTGTTATGGTCTGACGAGTCAAAATTTAAGCTCCGAGAATCAGATGCAAGACGCAATGTTCGACGACCTCGGGGAGAAGAGTTTAATAATAGGTACACAACCGCCTTAGTAAAGCACGGAGGAGAAAATATCACGGAGTCGAGATGTTTCTCGGGATATGGAATAGGTCCAATTCACTTCATTACTGATACAAAGACAGCCACGACCTATAGAGATCTGAGCTCAGTTATGCTTCCGTACGCTGAATGGGAAATATCACTTCGGTGAACATTCCATCACAACGATCCCAAACACACGGCTAGGGTTGTTAAAGGCTGGTTGGAGGAAATCAAATCAAGATTATGTCGTAGCCACCTCAATCTCCCGATTGGGAATGTAGATGATTGTCAAACGTAATATCGGGTATGTAGTATTCCGAAATGGTGATGAGCTTTTCGTAGAATTGGAAAAACAGTGGAATGCCATTTCAAGCGATTACTTTGAAAAGCTTATTTCCCAAATATATATATGTATATATATATATATATATATATATATATGTGTTTGTATGTGTATACATATATACAAAATGTATTTAAATTAAAAGAAAAAACAAGTACTAATTGTTTCATATATATATATTCATATATATATATTCATATATATATATTCATATATATATATATATATACAGGGTTGCCCATATTCGACGAACCCATGTTTTTAAAAAAAAAATAAAAAAAAAATAAAAATTTGGCGGTTGGCAATCTTATTCATTTAATTTGTTCCAAGTAGATTTGTTTACATCAATTTTTGAATATGATATCTCTCAAATGGCCGCCTCTGGCGTTGATGGCGTATTGTGCCCTTTTTGCAGCATTTTCCATCGTTTTCGCCAACATTTCGGCCGGAATAGCGGCTATTTCTTCACGAATGTTGTCCTTGAGCTCTTCTACGGTCCTTGGCTTGTTAACGTAAACCTTTGACTTCAAATGTTCCCACAAGAAGAAGTCAACAGGCGTCAAATCGGGCGAACGCGGTGGCCAGTCCAAATCACCACTTTTCGACATCAAACGGCCCGGAAACAAATTCTTCAGAAAATCGATTGTTGTGCGACTTGTGTGCGGTGGAGCGCCGTCTTGTTGAAACCAGCACCGCCTCATACGCTTTCGACGAATAATTGGCATCACAAAATTGGTCATCATGTCGCGATAACGCTCCTGGTTGATGGTAACAGCATGGCCATTTCCGTTTTGGAAGAAAAACGGCCCAATGACCGTTTTCGCACTAACGCCGCACCAAACTGTGACTTTTTCGTCATGAAGAGGCAATT
>JAHXMU010025408.1:0-16846 GCA_019455685.1 Philornis downsi
AAAAATGAAAAAGAACTCACTGCAAATTGTTGTTAATACTTCGGGCTAAGTTGTAGTTGTTCTTGTTCGTTAGGATTTTGGATACCCGTCTCTATATTCTTCGCATTTCCCCACCGTCCCTGCGACAGGCATCAGCCAATTCAAGCCGAAAATAAACAAAATTGCAGTTTTCTCAGTTCATATAAAGAAGAAAAAGTGCGAGTCAAATATGTTGCTGCACCAAAAGGAAAAACAATTTGGCCTAAAACTGTGTTAGATGGGCTATATGGACGGACTCGCAATATATGGTTGCTGTGTTTTCACTTTATGCGTTTCTAAAAAAGAAAATTTTGCGTGCCAAATATTTTGACTTCACTTTGGTGAAGGAAAACAAAACGACAAAAGCGAAGAAAACGACATTCGACGATTTTAGAAAATATTTTTAAATGAAATTACATTTTTTCGTATTGCTTTTATATGAGGATTTAAGTATAATGGGCTGCCTGAGGTACACTTCATGGTTAAGGGAGATATACAGGGTGCCTCATATTCATTTAGCTTACAATGAATCCGGTAGACCCGGGCGTATGACAATCGGTAGTCTGGCTCTGTACCGCAAGGTTCTGTATTAGGCCCACATCGTTTTTAATTTGCATCAATGACATCTTTGGACATATTCTCGTATATTCTCCGAAAGCTCATTTATATGCTGATGATTTGCATCTCCTGACTTATGAGAATAAGGATTTTTTTTGATAACTTCGAAAATCGTGTAAATAATGAGTTAAAAAATATAAGTTGCTGGTGTGAAAATAATTGTCTACATATAAACCCGTCAAAATCAAAAGCATTAACTTTTAACTTAATCCCTAGCAGATCTGTTTCGTTTATGGCAAATGGTTTAATTATTGATAATGTTAGCGTAATAAACATATTGGGATTTAGTATTGATGATACTCTCAAATTTGGAAGCCATATCAGACAGGTAGCTTCTAAAGGCAATGTTAAAGCAACACGTTATTTATAGGTTAGAAGTTTATTGTGGAACAAGTGGAGGTCGACTAGAGCGATTAAAAATATGCTTTAACCGTATAATTCGTTTTGTGTATAAGTTAAAACATTATGGTCATATTACACCATATACATGTTGAGTGTTCGGGATGTACAGGGTGGGCCACAAAGTTGTTGGCGGTTTAAATCTTCAATTTCTCGGTAACGCGCGGCGCGGGGAGGCGGGGGGATATGTTGTTCGCTGCGCCGCTTCCTGGAAATTTAGTCGCCATGGAGCCGTACACGGGAGTGCAGCGTGCATTTTGTGTCCGAGCGTATTACGAAAACAATAAATCAGTGATTACTGCACGACGTTTGTATCGGCATGAACACGGTTTACACGATTTAAGTGGAGTTCCAAGCGCCAATGTGATACAAAAATGGATCAGAATGTTCGAAACAACCGGCTCAACAGTACCAATTACGGTTCGTGGTCGCCCAGTTTCTGCAAAATCAGCCGACATTGTGGAGCGTGTTCGTGTTTCAGTTTAGCGAAGTCCGCAACAGTCAACACGTAAGAGAAGTCAGTCTTTGGATGTCAAAAGAACAACTTTAAGACGATTTTTAAAACGTGATTTGCATTTGAAGGCTTATAAGATTCAGATAGTCCAAGAATTAAAACCCGATGATGCCAATAACCGACTTAACTTTGTCAATTTGATGCTAGAGCGGTTCAACAATTTCAACAACGTGATTTTTAGTGATGAGGCCAATTTTCACCTTAATGGCCATGTGAACAAGCAAAATTGTCGGTTCTGGTCCGAGACTAATCCCCGACGCTTGCATGAACGTCCACTTCACAGCCCTAAGCTTGTCGTGTGGGCTGGGATAACGTCAACCGGTATTATTGGACCATACTTTTTTGAGGACGAAAGAGGGCATGCGATGACGGTTAGAGCGAACAATTATTGCAACATGCTAGCAGACTTTTTGGTGCCAGCTTTGCAAGAACTTCAAGGCAATACCTCGAGGATGTGGTTTCAACTGGATGGGGCCACATGTCATACGGCTAGATTATCCATAAAGCTGCTGAAAAATGTTTTTCCTGGAAAACTCATTTCGAAAAGGGGGGATATTGAATGGCCCCCACGTAGCCCCGATCTCTCATGCGATTATTTTCTATGGGGCTACCTCAAATCGGTAGTCTACGAGAATAATCCGAACAATTTAGAGCAGTTGAAGAGGAACATTATTCAGAAAAGTAACAAAATACCGAGAACAACTTTTCAACGAGTTTTCCAAAATTTGCGACTTTGGTTCCAAGAGTGTCAAGCAGCCGAGGAAAGCCATTTGGACAACATTATTTTTAAGTCTTAAAAATTCCCACGCTTCTACTTTTTAAAAATACAAATATATTTTTTTTATGTTTCGTAGTTTTTTTTTAATTGAATATTTAAACCGCCAACATCCTTATGGCCCACCCTGTATATGAAATAGTCGTATCAAACGATGCACATTTGTTGCAGGCACGAATTTTGATAATAAACTTCAACGATTTGCAATCGTTGTTCGTTTGTTAGTCTTTCCATGATGAAATGGCAGAGATACTGTACACTTTTCAATTTGACAGATGACGTTTGGACGCCATTACCAACCAACACTGCCAACCTGAAAAACTTAAATCTTAAAAAATCACCCTATACTTAAGTTGCATGGGCTGTCTGAGGCACATCCTTTTACTAAGTGAAGCACACAGAGTGCCTCAAACCAAAGATTGTGTATCAATCGGTGACTGGGGAAATCAGTCGCTACGGAGCGTTTCTCAGGCGCAAACCGCGCGTTGTTCATGGGAGAGTTTTACAAAAATGTTGATTCGGTGATTGTAACGCGTAGAAAATACTCCAATATTCGAAGTTTTGACGGATTTAATGGAAGCACCAAACATTTGCTTCGTTCGAAAATGGTTTGAAACGTTAAAGAGACCGATAAAACACTGAGTAAACCTACATCCAGGCAACCAAGTTCATCAAGAATGGTAGAAAATGCGAAGACGGTTTATCAGTCTGTTCATGACAACCCAAACCTTTCAATACGCCAGTGTGCAAATGTTTTAAATGCGCACAGATCATCATTAAGCCGACTTTAGCACAAAAACCTAAATCTGCATTCCTACAAAATTCAGTTGCTGCAATAATTAAAATCCCAGACTGCCAATTAGAGGTTTGATTTCGTGAACCAGGCAATTGACGGCTTTCCATTGTTTACCAACACCTTGTTTCCGTATGAAGCTCCTTTCATCGTAATCGACACGTAAATAAGCACATCTACCCCTACTGGAGAACAACAAAGTCGAAATGCAAGCATCAGTAACCCCTTTATTCGTCTAAAGTGACCACATGGGCTGCGATGTTGTTGGGAGAAATTATCGGCTCTTATTTGTTTGAAGATGAAGGGGACGCGTAGTTGCAATGAATTCAAGCTTTTTTTATAGAGATGTTAGACAACTTATTGTTGGCTGAATATCAAAACTTTTCTGACTCTAATCAAAGAACAGGACGGAGCAGTGTTACACATCTCCACTAAGTCTTTGCCATGTATTCATGAAGTTGTCTCTGGCAAGTCGACCTCCAGTAGACATGACATAAATTGGCATCCACGCTAATCTGATTTAATACCAATGGATTTTTCCTGTGGGGTTATCCGAAATCTGAAGTTTATGCCTATAAACCAACTACCCAGGCGCATTTGAAAGAAAATATAAGTCGCGTACTGGCAGCCATCAGGGAGTCTACCCAAGAAGATGTCATGAGAAATTTTATTGTTCATTAGAATGAGTGCAGGACATTTGGAATTAATGTAAGGTGTAATATAGGGTTATTCATTTAGTGGTTTTAAAACTGCTGGTCTGGCAAGACTGCCAGCTGTTAAATACCTGTCATCATTTTTAATAAATTTAATTATTTTCAATCATTTTTCATTTTCAGTTACTTTTCCCGGATGCAGTGACTTTTCCACTATCACCGAATGATAAATGAGCTTTATCGCTGAAGAAACTTTTGTTCGATTGAAAGCCTACGTTTGAGTCACCACTTTTGTAGTAAGTTTTAACTACTTTTACGCGTTCTGCGGTTGTTAAACAATCCACGCTCATAAATGGCAAACCTATCACTAAATAAATTACACTTCAGACGACAGATATTTAACAGCTGCCAGGCTTGCCAGACCAGTGGTTTTGAACCCCCTCAATAAATATATAACGTAAATCGGACCATTTTAACTGTGCTAAATAAAGCGTTTTAACGTCATTCAAAAATATATGATTTCTTTTCACTACACCTTATGGGATGCAAAAAGAATAATTCTGGTTATTACAAACAGAATGACAAAATTAGTAGTGTGAATAGTAGTGGGCATAATAATGTAACCGATCGTGGCGAGATGGTTAGCATAGGTGATTATCGATCGCATGATGGCGCTTGCAATACCGCATACAGCCACCTATCATTATTTGTGTCTGACGAACACTTTGAATAGTTGAGTAATCAAACTGTAATGTTCGGAATCGTCATTAAACTGTGGTTCCCGTAGAGTGAGTCTAAAAACAGAATACGTATAAGCTCACTGAACGTGAGAATGCCTCCCATATAACTTTCACATGGGATGCAAGCAGTTTTTTTTTGTTATAACAACGAATTTCATTGAACTGTGTCCGACACGTTAGCAATGAAGCTCATTTTCGGTTAAATTACGAACCATAATTTTGGCTTCTAATGCTGTCTATGAAACTCTTTAAAGTCTCTAACAATTAACAATTATTTCAATTAGATTTCCACTTGAACGATGTGTGCTTTCAACAAGATGGTGCAATATGCCACACATCTCGTGACACAGTCTATTTATTGAGAGAAAAGTTCAACATACTTTCCAGAAAAGGCAATGCGAATTGGCTTCTAAGACGACACTATGCAACTTCAGTTACTTTAGAGTTTAGTCATTGGTCAGTGATTTATTCCGTGAAGCCACAGACATTCATTAAACCCAACATTATTCGTAGCATTGATGAAACCAGTGCAGATTTATGTACATATGAAATCGATATTTCATATCTTTTTTTATTTGAAATTAAAATCATCAAATCATAATCAAATTAAAATCAAATTATTTGCTCATCAGTGTAAAGTTGATATAAGTATTATCTGCGCAGTCCTACTTAAAGCATTCAACAAATCGCAATGCAATTTTGCCTAATTATTATTACGTGCGCAACTAAGTTCCCGCTGTTTGCCAATAGATGGCGCCAGCTGTAAGTGCTAGTCGATTCTGCCATAACCTAAACGTCAAGAGCCAAGCTTAGGCACATATGGTAAACATACCGTCTCGACACAACAGTGATTTTCTTTTGACGTCATATCCTCTTGGTTGAGTAAATATGTATGATTTTGTGTGCCAAATAATCGTCATATGCGGGAAGTGTTGATTTTCTTCTTTCAATCGAATAAAACGGCAGCTGAAGCTCATCAAGATCTTCAAAACGTTTACGGAGATGCTGCTTTAAGTGAAACAACATGTCGAGATTGGTTCCGTCGTTTTAAAGATGGTGATTTTGATGTTGACGACCGTTCGCGTGAAGGAAGACGAAAAACCTTCAAAGACACTGAGTTGACGGCGTTGCTTGATCGGGATCCGTGTCAAACGCAGGCAGAGCTTGCTTCCGTATTAGGAGTCTCCCGCCAAGTCATTTCCAAGTGATTGCATGCGTTAGGAATGATTCAAAAGCAAGGAATTTGGGTTTTTTTTGAGTTGAAGACAAGGGAAGTTGAGCGTCGTTTTTTCGTCTGTGAACAACTGCTTGAGAAAAAGGGAATGTTTTCTTCATCATATTGTAACAGGTGATGAAAAATGGATTCATTACAGCAATCCGAAGAAAAGAAAGTCATGGGGCTGCACGGTCATGATTCTACGTCGTCGCCTCGGTCTAATATTCACGCTGCGAAGGTTACGCTCTGTATTTGGCGGGCCGGGTCGGTGTTATTTATTACGAGCTGTTGAAACCAAGCAAAACCATCACTGGGGATCGGTATCGACTCCAATTAATGCAATTGAACTGAATTCTGTGCGAGAAACTCCCACAATACACGGAGAGGCATGAAAAAGCGATTCTTCAGCATGACAACGCTCGGCCTCACATGGCCAAGCCCGTTAAAACCCACCTAGAAACGCTGAAATGGGAAGTCTTACCCCATCCGTCATATTCTCTAGATATTGCGCCATCCGAATATCACTTGTTCCGTTCGATGGCATAGGGTCTGACTGACCGGCAGTTCCACTCGGAATTCGAAGCTTTGCCAGAAAGATGAGAAAATATAATAGCTAGCGATGGGCAATACTTTCAGTGAATCATTTTTAAACATGTTTTCATAATAAAGCTGATTTTTTATTAAAAAAAAAAAAAACAGTGAGAACTCAGTTGCGCGCCTAAGACATATCGGTGGTAAAACTTTTACAGTGTACCGCACCATCTATAACATTTCCATTATTTGCACATTTCTGGCAATGTGACTCTAATGAATCAGTATTTCAAAACCAAAATTTTGTAAAAGAATTCCTGTTAAATAATAATTTAGTACTTGAATTTATATTTCGGTTTTTTATATAAATTTTATAATGAGAATAGTACAAATATCGAACCCGATAAGAACAAGTGCAACTTTTTATAATTGCACCTATAATTAAATCATGCGTAACCAAATATCTTATTGGCTCAGTGTGGTCATATGACAAACGAACCTGACAAGAAACAAAGATTTTTATATTTAAAGAAAGCAAAAGCTAACTAATAAATTAAATGTCCATAGATATATGCATACACATATCACAAAATATATATTTTCCAATTGAAATACAGAGATATAATTATTTGCAGGCTTTATAGTCATAGTATTTTCTTTCACATTTCGTATTTAGAGTGCAATAACAAAAACGAAATAAATTTTTTAATAAATATTATATATTTTTCAGTTCGTATTTTTTAAGGTATTTAAATGTTATTCAACAATGAACGTTTAATACAATAATAAAGATTCAAAAGTGAAGTGACATTTTGTATTTTTTCCTTTGAGTCATTAAGAAAATAAATCAAAAGATTTGTGGCTGTCTGAACTATAGCCAATATTTTAAGTCAATGACCCCTTAAAGACGTCTTTCTCGATGATTCAAATAAACTACATGGAACATGGATGCTTTGGAAGATAATAATACGATATTGTAATAACAATACAACACCTTTATTACGGCATTACCACTGAAACAAATCATTAATATCGAGGACAAGATAATTTGTATTATTTGTATAAGGTGTAGTAAAAAGAAATCTTTCATCTTTCCAATAGACGGCTTCAGTAATCTACATCTCACGTTGTTTCAGTACGATTAGATTACGCTAGATGGCGTTAAAAAGATAAGCTTTCATACTACAAAAACTACTTAGACGGTTTTCTGATTGTTGAACTCAGTGTTGTTTGAGAGCGCATCAAAAATGGACACCAGCAAAAAAAACATACGATATATTTTACAACTTTTCTTCGATGAAGACGAAAGCGCAAGCTAGGTCCTGATTCTTAGCAACCAATGTATGTAATTCATCGTACGACGGAATTCAAGGCCAGGAAACGCTATGCACCGGCGGTAACGGACTGGTCCATTGAGGGAGTAGAGAGCTTGGGTAGGACTGAGCTTAAGGGACTCTTGTATAAATGCGTCTTGTCAATATGGCACAATATGGTGCCACATTTAGGTTTTTTTTCTAGATGTTAAGTTCGTTGAGAAAAATCCTTGCCAGGTACCGAGAGTAATGGAGATTCACACAGACAGGGTCTAAAGTTCATGCCTTGCCATCTGTGTCTTCTTCTACTCTCGGGGGATACAGGCAGGCATGGGAATTCTATGTTTATACGAGGTATGTTCAATTTTCGCATTTTTTTTCTGTTATGTTGGTACACATGTCTGATATATATGTTGACAATATGAGTCATTTTGGACTGTCAGTTTGTTTTTGACAGATAGAAAGATTAGTCGTTTTTTTGTGTGCTCTTCAATTTTTTACTATTCGAAAAAATGGATCAAAGAAACTGCATTAACATTTGTGTAAAAAATGAAATTAAATGTGCAACAACATTTGAAATGTTGACTGTGGCGTTTGGCGAGTCTACTATGAGCAGAACACAAGTTCAATTGTGGTATAACCGGTTTAAGGAAGGCCGAGAAAATGTCAATGACGATGCTCGTCCTGGTCGCCCGAAAATGATTTTGGATAATCGTCGAATCGCTCTTAGAGAGGTTACTGATGATGTTGGCATATCGTGCGACTCATGCCAAGCAATTTTTACGGATGTTTTAGGCATGAAATGTGCGGCAGCGTAGATTGTTCAAAAATTGCTAAATTTTGAGCAAGAACATCGACATCGCGCAGGACCTGTTGAACGTCATCAACGACGAATCATGGGTGTATGCCATGACATTGAAACCAAAGCATAATCATCCCAATGAAAGCGTCCAGAAGAGCCAAGACCGAAAAAAGCACGTTAAGTTCGGTAAAATGTCAAGGTTTTGCTCACTGCTTTCTTCGATTGCAATGAAGTGGTGCATCATGAAGTCTTGCCACAAGGTCGTACGGTCAATAAGGAATACTACCTTGAAGCTATGCGCTGTTTGCGCGAAGCAATTCGTCAGAAACGCACAGAATTGTGGAAAACCCAATCATGGATTTTGCACCATGATAACGCAATAGCTCACACATCGATGCTTGTGCGTGAGTTTTTGGCCAAAAACTAAACCGCAATCATGCCTCAACCACCGTATTCACCGGACTTGGCAACCGCTGACTTTTTCCTCTTCCCAAAACTGAAGACACCGATGAAAGGAAAGTGTTTTGCTACGATTGAGGAGACAAAAGAAAAATCGAAACAGGAGCTGTTGGCGATACCAAAAAGCGCGTTTCAGAAATGTTTCGAGGATTGGAAAAAACGATGGCATAAGTGTATTATATCTGAGTGTATTATATCTTTGAAGAGCACAAGATGGTTGTTGGTGAATAAAAAATTTAAAATAACGATTAGTTTTTGATCACACCTCGTATGTCATTGTTGCCGTTCTCCATAGCCGAACGAAAGGGGTTTGGAGTTGTTCTCCGTCTCCCACCGGTGAGGACACTGCATCCTCGCAATGTAGTATCGAGTGTTCCAACTACCTTTGGTCTCCGCACCAGCAGGCATATAAAACTTTCCAGTCTGTATTCTTTTTGCTGCAAGGCGACCAATCCCATGGAGTAAAAATGTACAAATTACAATTTAGTAGCAGATTTGTTGCACAGTAGCGTGGCGATCAGGAGATCCCGAGATAGAGTTCCCGCCTGATCATTTGGTGTTGGGCATCACGCAGGTTGTTGGTTGAAACTTAAATTGCTGGTAGAATCTTCGTGCACGAATGCAGAGTTGCATTTTACAACCGAGTGCTACAGACCCACAGAGTGGTAGATGTGGTAAGACAGGCATCACCTCTACCAATGGGTTTTATTTTACATACCAGCATAATCAATTTGGTATCTGCTGGATGGAAGAAAGGTTTGACAATTGCGACAGCTTACTTTCAAAATTTGAGGCCCCTATTCCTACATAGTCCAAGTCAACTTAGCTATCCCAGGGGAGCGCTGGCAATCGCACTGTAATATCCTCAGTGTGATAAGCACACCGTGGCCTTAACGGCAAAACTCACCTAAAAGCCCCCGTGGACTACGTCCCAATTTAGTGGCTAATGGGGACGAAGGGCAACATGGGTGAGACATAATGATATTACCTTCAAAGTGCCATTTGATCTAAATCGTGTCATTTTAGTTGTGCTAAAAAAAAATAATGGACTTCTTCTTATTACAACTTATATGAACGGCACAATCGCTGAAAAATATTAAGAAGTAGTATTATTCCAAAGCTATTTTTAGTCTTTATATTGAAAAGATTTCCTTTATGCTTTAACCATTCCCACCAGCGGTCTATAGGAAATTGCTCAGAGTCATCATTTGATAAGTAGGCGTGTTAGAAACGCTCTCGTATCATATATCATACATAGACTGAGCCTGCTATCCTATTAATAAGATATATTTTAGGCAATTTTCAGTAACCAGGGCCATAGTGAGGGGGCGATATCTCATAAAATAGATGACTTTGGCTCGTTCTTTCTAGTATCTGCGCCGTATTTAATCTCCATTTAGATAGAAAATATTTGAAGAAATTCCTAACAAATTTCTCAAAATGTGAACTCGATCAATGAATGCGCATGTTTGAGCCATTTTCGAACTTAATCTGCCTATGGACATGACATATATTTATGCCACATTTCAGAACCTTAGATCAAGCGAAGTAACCTCTTTCGCGGTCGGATGGTCATGATAACAATGTTTCTAGTTTCTATGATAGTTAGTATACCCACAATTTAATAATCGTGAATATCCTCCGTTGAAAGGACCAGGTTTTTTAAATACTGTCGAAGCTAGGTGTGGCGAATTGGAGGAGAAGCGCAGAAGATCGGAGCGCTTGGAATTATTTTCTGCGGGCGGCATATAATAGATAAGGATGTCTATTCCAATCGCCATCTAAGAAGAAGAGGAATATAAAAATCAATCACAGAAAAGTATATCGTACGAATCGGCGAAAGAAAAACAATGGTTTCTACGATAATGCAATTAATACACAGCAGATTATTCATGGAATGCAAAGGAATTTTTTTTTTTTTTTTGTGTTACGTATAGTATTTTGTCGAAGTGTGATGTGTATAAACTGCTACAACACGCAAATTATTGCGATGAAACTATTTTCAGACAAAACAAATTGCCTTGCATCTCATGAACCAGACATGGAAGAGTTTCTCACATTGAGTAGACTTGCATTCAAATTATTATGCAAACGATAGCCGCGTGTACTAACCATAGTGCCACTATGGGTCATTTGCATACGCAAACACGTAAATTGAACGACCGTTTGCAGTGCCATAAATGTGGGATAGGTGGCGCACGATAAGCATATAAAAATAAGATGTACTATTAGCAAGCTAATGTCATTTCGCGTCTTAGAATGTCTCTTATAAAATATTCAAGGCTAACTTATTATTATAAAATCTCCTTTTTATTCAATACCAGATTTGACCAACCTAATTAAATAAAATTGTATTTGTATAGCGAATTAACTTGATCTTAAAGTGGGCCACAGAAAACGTGCCTGCGACAAAACATTTCGAAATTCAAAACAAAATCATAAATACTGCTGAGATAAAAGTTTTTTTTTTCGTTTAATAGGTCTTCTTCTATAATTTTCTACACATATTTTTTATATAACACATACTCGTACATTGTTTATTTATTATTACTTTAAAGAATTTTTGTTTCTGATTTCTTTTTAATTTAGTTTAGGCCAGAATAAAACTTGAAAACGCATTGTCGTAGTCTTTCGGATTCAGGAAGACTTGTCATAGAAACAAAGTTATGTAAATTGATATCTAACAGATGTTATATTAAATAACAAAAAAAAAAAAAACGAGAAAAATATACAGTAATAAATATGTTAAATTGTCACTATTTTGTTTAATTTACATAATTTTCGGTTTACCCGGATTTTTTTTTATTAGAACAAGAATTTCGTCACAAGTTTGGCCGGTAAAGAGGCTATTAATTTAGTGGAATGGTGGATAACCAAGGCGACAAATTTTCTTATCATCACAAAATGTCTGGCAGAATTTTGATATAGAAACATAAACATCATTAAAAATCAAAACGATTTATAGCAGTGAAACTAAATTTAAATTAGCCAGCAAGAGATAAAGGAAATTGATAGAAAAAACATCTATGAAATAAATTTGCTGAAGCTAACACCTCGTAAATTATCTTCTTCCCCAAAACACGTATAGAGCGAAATGGTAGAAAATTCAATTATTATATAAGAATAATATACAACAATGAAATCTTAACACCCAAAAATTGTCCAACTTTGGATAGGAAACACATACCATAAACTTTCTCGGGAGGGAAGTTATATTTTTATACTTCTACTTTATAGTCATGCATTTATTTTTATACTCATGTCTAACCATAAACTTTAACGAAGGTCTCTGCGAAACTTTTAGTAAACATTGCAAGCCGACGGAAAAAAAAACATCTTTAGTCCAGATTTACACCCAACTATATCTTGGAAATAGTTTCGTATTTGTTGCAATAACATTTATTCGCAGAAAACAAATAAAATGTAGCCCATACTTTGGTTATATGTACTTTGTAGGCGTTTGAAAACTTCCTCCATAGTCACAACGGTTGCAATCGTTTTCCCATAAAAATTGAACAAACGACAATGACTATGGAATGTAATAAAAGGAACCATCCCACACGCCGGCAAGTAGTTTCATCCATTTATCTAGTGTAGCTGAAGGAGTAAGATACAGGGTAGGAGGATGCTTTAATTTTTTTCTGCAATAATAATCATATCTTATACGTGACTTCCAGGTACTCGTATTAACTATACAACCGCCTTTACGTGAAAAAAAACATAAGAATAAGTTGTTTTCTTTACAAGAAAAAGTAAGAATTAGTTTTTTTAGATTATTGCAAATTTCTCCCTGTTGCGATGAATTTTAGGCAAGTTAGTTTTCATTTCCAAGAGGAGGTTTCTAGTGCAATTAACGTGCGATAGGTGACGCCAGTACAGGCAATAAATTTAATGCGGTCTGGTATGAAATAGCTGGGCAATTAGCATGGGGCAAATACTTTAGAACAATATTACACGCAGTAATGCTTCTCCAAGAATGTCGGCTGTAAACAAAATACAAAGTTCCACGCAAATTTCATTTATCAGTTTCCTCTTATCTGATCAGATTACTCAAAAATTATATAATATGCCAACAAAGTTGCTCAACAAGCTACTCAGCAAGCTCCTTATTTCTTTCACAGTATCCATTTTCTAAGGCATGCAAAAATGAAATAGTCCAAGACTCCTAAAATTCACAAAATCCACAAATTTCACAAATTCATAAAATTCACAAATTCATAAAATTCACAAATTCATTAAAATTCATAAAGTTCATAAAATGAACTGAACTTAAATTACTTAAAATTTATAAAGTTCATGAATTGAATAAAATTTTCAAATTTTTTAAAATTTATAAAAATCCATAAATTTATAAAATCCACAAATTTCATAAAATTTTAATTTTTTAAACTTTATAAAAACAATAAAATACTAAAATTTCTTAAAATTCATAAAAATAATATAAGTTATAAAATTCATAAAATGCATAAAATTCATACAATAGTTAAAATCCTTAAAATTCTTTAAATTCTAAAAATTCATACAATAAAATTATTAACATTCATAACATTCATAAAGTTCGTAAGACTCATAAAATTCATAAATTCGTAAAATTCAAATGATGATTAAATGAATAAAATTACTAAATTTATTAAAATTCATAAAATTCTTGAAATTCTTAAAATTTCTTAAATTCTTAACTCTTAAAATTCAAAAAATTCATAAAATTAGTAAAATTTATAAAATTCAGAAAATTCATAAAATGTATGAAATTTATAGCTTCATAAAATCCATAAAATTCACAAATTTATGAAATTCATAACATTCATAAAATGTATAAATTCATAAATTCATAGAATTCATAAAGTGCACAAAATCAATAAAATGCGTAAAAGTTTATACAATAAATAAAATTACTTAACTAAAATAAAAAAACAAAAACACTTAATGAAAATACTTAAACTTCGTAAAATTCATAAAATTAATTAAAGTAATAAAAGTTATAAAATTTATAAAATACATAAAATTCATACAATTGTTCAAATCTTTAAAATTATTAAAATTCTAAAAATTCTTAAAATTTATAAATTTCATAAAATTTATAAATTTCATAAAATTCATAAAATTCATATAATTTATAAAATTCATAAAATTTATAACATTCAAAAAATTCATAAAATTTATAAATTCAAAAATTCATAGAATTCGTAAAAAGCATAAAATCAATAAAATGCGTAAAATTCATAAAATTTATAAAATAAATAAAATACTTAAATTTCTTAAAATTCATAAATTTAATAAAAGTTATAAAATTTATAAAATTCATATAAACGTTAAAATTCCAAAAATTCTTAAAATTCTTAAAATTCATAAAATTCAAAAAACTCATCATATTCATGAAATTCATAAATTCATAAAATTCGTAAAATTCATAAATTCATAAAATTCGTAAATTCATAAATTTATTAAAATTCATAAAATTCTTAAAATCTTAAAATTCCTCAAATTCTTAAAGCTCTTAAAACTCATAAATTCATAAAATTAATAAAATTCCTAAAATTCATAAAACTCATAAAATTTATAACATTCATAAAATTCTAAAATTCATAAAATTCGTAAAATTCAAAAATACAAAAAAAAAAAAAAATACAAAATTCATAAAATTTATAAAATTTACAAAATTTGTGAAATTCATCAAAAATCTTCAAAATTTATACAATTCATCACCCTGTATATTTAACTACAAACGGCATACATACGAACCTTGTTATGCAATTCATTTCATTTAAGCATTCTAAATGTAAACTCACTCGCACAAAACTACACACCATTGGCATACGAGTACACGCATGTAAATGTAGTTCAGCAACATTGAGAGATTCCTGGTATCTGAACACATAACCAAGTGCAAATGGGATTTTTATTATACGAGTACTTCGTCGTTTTTATGTCGCATTCTGTGTCTCCCACCCAAACTATTGCAATTCAACAAGTTAACCAAGTTACTCTATTCCTTTGAGAGGAGAAGGAGTTGTTGTGACATTCAGTTGACGGTGGTTGGGATTGTAATTGCAGAGGTTGGTTACCCAGTAGTGAAAACATTTGTAATAGATTAAAATTCCCCACTACTTGCAGCCAGAGTTCTCCAGGACAACAACCACTTTGGTATTAAAGAATAGAATAGGGGGAGTTGACAACAACAACAGCTACAACGAAAACAGCAGAAAAAGTCAGAAAACCAATTTAATACACATTCAACAAATGCCACAAAGTCAGATGTCATTCTCGGTTTAGATGACAGTTGTGTTGTTGGCGTACACAGCAGTAGAGGGAATTGCAGTGGATTTCAGCGATATTTACAGTAATAAAACATACGATATAATGTGATTAAATGGCGATAAATGAAAGTACAATCATTAGATTGGGTGGTTATTGGGGTGGGATTTTTTTTTTTTTTGGGTATTCTAGGCTCATCTATAGCTACATTGAAAATACTATATTCCGGACCGAGATCGAAAAACGTTTATATAGTATATTTTTTTTTGAATGGTTTCAAATATTTTAGTTTGGTTTTTAATGGCAGCGTGAGATCACTAAATGTACGTATGAAGCTTCCCCATATCTCATTCATGACATGCAAGGCAATTATTGTTTTAAATGGCCCGATTTATTTCAAATATGCACTGTTTTGTTTGATTGCCCTTCAAAATGGTAATTCTATTATGTTCCTCTCATAGAAGCTCTCGTCCCTTTGACAAAAACACACACAAATTTCTCTTGCGGTGAATTTTTAACCAGCAAAATTATTTGCCATAGAAAGGCGTAGGTGACAATCAATTAGTTTCAAGAATGGACTATAAGATGAGGGCATAAGAACCTCCCAATTAAAACCCTGGAGCTTCTGCCAAGTTGTTTTCGATGTGGGTTGCTGATGAAACACAATTTCACCGCTATCGGCCAATACTGCCAGTTATTGGGCGATTGCTTCCTTCAGAGGATCCAATTGTTTACAGCACTGGCCCGAATTAAGAGGTTAACCGTCCGTAGGAGAAGGTTCATTGCCAAACACACAGCAAAACCTTTCTGACTGTCAATCCTAGTTTGGGCTCCGGTTGCACCGGTTCAACGTGAGCCAACCACAGCCAGTTTCCCTTGAATTTGTTGTAAGTGACTGACTTTTCATCGCCAGCCAGCAACCTTTTCCGAAATTTGTAGATTTTGTTGCAATTTTGCAGCGATTTGGAAATAGAAATGCGATTCACGATTTGTTTGCGTTAACTTTTGTGGCCCATACATAGAGCTTCTTTTTGTATCCAGCCTTATTTAAGTCGTTTTTTTTTTGTGCATTGTTTTGTTACTGGACAATCGAAATAAAGTTTACATAATGAACGGTCTTGACGATTTCCATTACTTTATCGACATTTTCGACGATTGGCTTTCTACAACTCATTGACATCACATTTTCAGCTGCCCGACTAGCGTTTCCGCATTGGTCGAAAGAAGATATGGCGTATTTTCTCCTTGCTGGTGTCGACCTTTGACGCACGTTCAAATAATACAGGGTTACGCGATCACAAAACTGTTTGATTACTTTTTTGAGTACGAACTCTTTTCTTTCTAGTGCCATCTAGCGTTACCCGATCGCACTTATGTAAAGCGAGATGCAGTTTCTTAAAAGCATCTATTGGAAAAATGATTTCTTTCACTATATCTTATATGTGTATCTCTTTTGCCGACATTTTTTCTTTAGTTTTTATGCTTTTATTATTAATTTTAATTAACTAACTCAGTTATGAGTTATGGAATTTGCAATTTTGTAATATTTTAGGATTTTTATTACACTTTTTTGAATTTATTATCGATATTCACTGCAATTCGACTTTGGTTCGTTATTCGGTTTCAAGATCATTTCCCTATTAGTAATTTTTATTATTCCTAATAGAATTTATTATTCAAAAACTTGTGAAATTTACTATTTCGACGACTATGCCCGATGACAGGTATATATTCCGGTATTCGTCAGTATACCATATTTA
>JAHXMU010025409.1:0-46695 GCA_019455685.1 Philornis downsi
ACATTACACTTTATCGCCTGTCCTTACCAGTAGTGATTATTTGTCGTCTGATTACTTTCAATTAGTTTCCGTATAAGTGAGTTATTTGTATTGTGAGTCACATCGAAATCGGAATTCTACGCACATAATTACTACGGGTATGTTTACACATGTATTTAATTTGTGATTATCTTCGATTTCCGGTATCATTGATGTAACGATTTGGTTAGTCTAGCATTTGCTATATCGAAAAGCTTTCGTGTTGCTGGATTGGTGTTGATTTAACATCACTTGGTTAACATCAAATTACAAAATCATTAATTCCTTGTGAGTGATGCTAATGATGATGATGGTAATTATAATTTATGATGTGGGTGTTAATGGAGGATACTCTAACATTGTTATAGTCGTCGATATTTGTATATAAATTCGATTTTCACTGTGAGAAACGATACGAAGAACTTTAAAATAATTGCCACAGGTATCTGTTTGATTTCAAGAACAACCTCAAACTGACTGACTGGAAAAGGTCAACGTACAAATCTACAAACATAGCAGCGGAAACTGAAACAGAAGCTACAAACACTTTGCCGCTCGATGTCAACTGGCGATTATAGCTACTTTGGGACAGTAATTGGGTCGCATCTTTGTGATAATTTAAATGCTTACGTTGTACTAATTAAAAGGCTCTTAGTCGAGCACAAATGTCACTTCAAAATACCCATACAATCAATGAAATGCCACTTTTGATACGAAAAATTTTAGCAAATAGTGTTGATTACAGAGATGTCAAACTTTATTTTGCTAGGGGTGTCTGGCCCTCTACCGTCAAACATATTGAACATATTAAATTTAACCAGTACAAATCAGGTGAACTGACTACATATACTTTCATCCAAATTGAACTGACAATATTTAGTAAATTTTTAGCATAAATTATAAAAAATAGCTATTTATTTGCAAGAGTAAAGTCCACTTCAGCCATCTTTGTAGTTGTAAAAACCTCAATATTCTTGTGAATAGTTCACAACAGTTAAGTGGGCAAAAGTGTTGTGACTTCTCCAAATCTACAATCACCTTCGACTCTTCAAACAAAACCTTATCTTTATAGTGTACGTAAAGATAGTCAAACTTTTATCATTTGATACGATCCCGTAAGTATCGGCTATTGTTTAAATTCCAGACCTCCTGAATTCCAAATCCCAAAAAGGAATGTAAATTATATTTTCCCCCATTTTCTCGATGTGGTGGAGCCTAAACAACAAATTTATATGGCGTGACATAAAATGAGCTTTTACTACCCAAAAATTTATTAATTCTTTAAATATTTAATGGTTACTAGCTGACCCGGCAAACGTTGTTTTGCCTTCAAAATGATGTTTGTCACCTACCATTATTTGATTCAATGTTAATATGGTAAAACAAATTAATTGCAAAAATCTCATCTCCAACGCCATCGCCATCATCGCTATCACTTCAAGTAAAACCTTTTAAACCTTCCGGAATACTCTACCAATAATTTAAGACCAAAATGAGCCAAATCGGTCCAACCGTTCTCGAGCTTTAACGAGGCTAACGCACAGCAATTGATTTTTATACCTATAATATAATATAATATACCTATAATATATACCTATATATATATATATACATATAGATGATTACTTCGCTTTGCTGTAAAAATGTTCGGAGTACCAGAAGAGACGTGGTCAATCGCTATATTCTTTTCAACAAATACTCTAAGTTGAATCAATCTAGAAATATATGGCTTAACTTAAGTAATTTATATGGGAGAAACCAGAAACGGTGAGGTGATTCGGTCGATTTTTTCACCTTTTACCAAGTGTTACAATTGAATGTTATTGGCAGCTTACGCATTTCTACAGGGGAGGCATAAAATTTCGCTACATCGGGCAATTTGCATGGGAGGCACCCGAATGGACTTGATACTGCAATCCATTTTTATTCTTACATCTAAGCTTGTCAAATGCATGACAAATGTCAAATTTGATTGAATTTAATGGAACTGCTTGAAAGATATGAAGCAAAGAATACTCGTACTTGGGTTAAATTGGTCATTTGTATGGGCGGTACGAGAAGGAACGTGGTTGCTTAATCAATTTTCTTTCCAATTTTGACTGTCATCAGAAAGCAGTATAATGAACAAAAATTTAGGCTGATGCAGTCTACGAAGTAGGTGGTACAGGGAAAACATTGAATTTCAGAAATCAGTCAATTAGTATGAGATATACTTGAAGGGGCACAACAATTCGGTTTATTTTCATTCTAGGACACTCCCTAATCAGACTCTTTTTGAGCAACAAATTTGCCTGACATTAGTGTCAATATATAGAAGTTAAGAACCTTAAAAATATATGGATTAAAACGGCCAATTCCATGGGAGGTACCAGAAGGGTCGCTCTATTTTCACTTTCAAATATTATCTCATCACATCTTTAGTACGTACTAAATTCATTTGAATTTAGTGCAACCGGATATGAAAATAAAAATGTGAATTATATCTGTCATATGTATAGCTCAAAATAATAGACAAAAAATCAGTTTGCTCCAGTCTGCAAAATAGAATTTTTTGGAAAAAAAAAATTGAATTCCAGAGACTTTGCATTGGAGGGACCAGAAAAGATGGATCTATATTGATATTGACATGTGGGAGGTATCAGAAGGGGCATGGTTAATCGATCGATTTCCACAGATTTTACTAAGAATTATATCTCAAAATAATGGACAAACATTCTGATCGCTTCAGTCTACAAAATAGGATTTACAGGGAAAAAATTGAATTTCGGAAACTTTGCATTGGAGGGACCAAAAAAGATAGATTGATATTGATATTGTTATATGTAGGAGATACCTGAAAGGGCATGGTTAATCGATCGATTTTCTCAGATTTTACCAAAAAATATACCTCCAAATAGCAGACAAAAACTATGGTCGCTCCAGTCAACAAAATAGGATTTACAGAGGAAAAAATTTAATTTCAGAAACTTTGCATTGGAGGGACCGGAAAATATGGAAATGGTATGATTAATCGATCAATTTTCTCAGATTTTACCAAGAATTATAGCTCAAAATAATAGACAAAAACTCTGGTCTTTCCAGTCTGCAAAATTGGATCTATAGGGGGAAAAATTGAACTTCAAAAGCTTTGCATTGGTGGGACCAGAAAATATAGATTCATACTGATATTGTTATATACGGGAAGTACCAGATTCCTTCGATTTTCTGATTTTTAGAATTATAGCTCAAAATAATGGACAACAATTTAAATCGCTCCAGTCTACGAAATGGGGAAAAATCTACGAAATGGATCAATATAGCCCAATATACTACCTATAGATAGTCCCAAGTTTTAAGAAGATTCATAAAGACTTACAGCAGTTATCCTATCTGCCAGCCGGTCAGCCAGCCAGCCATGGCGAGTAACGCGCACTTGTTCAATTTTCTATGAAACATGCGCCCAGGTCAGACTGAATTTGAGAGATGTTACAGATTATGTTCACTTTGAGGACACCGGTGTTTTGAGGTTTCTTTGCACAGGAACACAATGTAAGGAAAGTCCGCAGAAAAAACTCTAATGTGGTCAAATCACACCGCTTTTAAAACACAGTCAGCGAACACACGACGTTGTCCACGGTCGATTTACTTCAGCTCCTGGATAAGTTGGATTTCAAATGAACAGAGCAAAAGTCCCTAAAGGGCGTGACAGGGAATTCTTAGGCGTGACTGGGAATTGACCTTGCGTTTCGCCGACGTCGAAATGTTACTTGATAACTCACTGACCCAGTCTACTTGAATTTGGCCACGTTGAATTATCGACTTGATTACAACTGGAATGACTAGGAAGGTGCAGACACTAAAAAATACCGATTTGCAAAAAAAAAGTTTTGCCAAGAAAAATATCACAATACAGATTTATAACTGCCTTAAAAAAAATCAAAAAACAAAAAAAAAAACACAAAAACAAATAAAACAAAAACCAAGAAAAGCAAACAAAAAACGAAAAAAAAACACAAAAAAACAAACAAAACAAAACAAAGGAAAATTCACAACGAATGAAACAACATAACCGCCATTAATCGCCAAAATCTATCCGTTTCTATTGAAAACCCCTTCAGAGCGCCTCTATTCAGTGCCTGTAGTTACAAACTTAGTACTTCCCCCTTCCCACGGTGATAGATGTAAGAATAAGCTAGCGTATAAATGTAAAGTGTGACCAACCGTGGCTCGACGACTATCGTTCGCCTGGTCCCGGGTTCAATTCCGCAACCTATTATTATTTGAACGGCGTTTACTTCGATGTGTTTGACGACGACAAACGAGTAGTCTAGTAATCGACTAGCCTTGTAAATGCTTTTCAAATTGTAACATTCGAAATCGTCATTAAACTGTACGAGTATAAGCCCCGTTGAGTGATTGAGTCTGAAATAGAATGCGTGTAAGCTCACTGTATGTGAGAGGCTCTCCTATATCTCATTCATGGAATGCAGGGAAATTTGTTTTTTTCAAAAAGCGCTAAATTGGGAAAACGTCAAAATTTCAGACGAGCCGAGGGTTGCGGTCCGCAGCTTCTTGAACAATATACCAGTTCCTCATGAAATAAATGGTTGTGACTAAAACCTTTTCGTTTTATATGTGATGTATCAACTTGTTTCGTTTTTCTAATAAAAATTCCTCTTTGTTATTGTTTTTTAGATAATAAAATGCTGGACAAATATTGAAAGTTTCCGCTTTTCCTGAAATGGATTAAGTTTTTGTATGGGCAAGTTCTTTTCATTTGCCGCTCGTTGAAAAATTCTGAAAACGGTCGTTATAACAGAGTTCAGTTTAATACTTACAATATGGACAAATATAGTACGATTGATGAATGTTACTATCAAGACGTTACTTAAACATGTTTTAGTTAGAGAACTACGCACGAATTCGGCACGGTTTCAACAAGATTGCGTTACTTGTCATATAGCCAGAGGCACATTTGGAGTGAAGCGGGCTCTCATGGTCTCTTGACTTTTTTGCAAATGAATTTTTTTCTTATGGTTTTATTCCAAACAGGAAGTTTACAAGACAAAATCAACAGAATTTGAATGATTGAAATCATTTGCCGTTGCAACAAAGTTGCAAATGAACACATGTGTGTGAATAAAAAAATTATTTGGGGTTCTTAATATCCCACTATTAAGTACTATAATTTGTCATCTCATCTACAGGGGGACCCCTCTTAGAGGCAATTATATAAAATGGTAGAAACTGTTGGCAAATATTAGCAAAGTTTATCCGAGCCTTGTTAGGGTTAAACATAACAAAAAAAGGCAATTTTAACAATAAAATCAGTACAGAAATTTTGATCAGGTGAATTGATTTACATACTCGTGTACCTGCACTCAAAATCTTTTTGTGTTCCATCAAAAAAAAAAAAAAAACAATAAATGACTTATAGAAGCAAAACTTTAGCTGCCCAAAATTATCCATATATATATATGTACATATACATTAAAAAATTAATTACATAAAAAAACTACTAAATTACATAAAAACTAAAAATAAATATCAAATACATTTATTATTAACAATCAATTATATATATATCATCTAAAAAAGTACTATAATTAAAAAAAAGAGAGACAATTGATCTGTTAACGAATTACTAGATTTTAAAAATAGAGAGACAATTCAACTATAAATGAATTGCCTGATAAAAAGGACTATCTTGATAAAGTAGATTATGTAAACCATTACATTCATTATACATATATTTAATAGAATTAAACTATTTCTAAAAGTATCAACAACTTTTGTGCATCATACACCAAAATATATATATAGTTAAAAAAGATAAACTAGTTAAGCTATTGGGCTCATACCCCACTTATAAAGGTTACAATCCGTTTCTTTTTAATTTTTAATAATTCATCAAAAATTATATTCATAATAATTTCAATAATAGGAACCTTAATTTATATTTCTGCAAATTCTTGATTAAGAGCCTGAATAGGTTTAGAAATTAATATATTAACTTTTTTATCCCCCTAATAAGAGATAATAAATAAATATCTACTGAAGCTTCATTACAATATTTTTTAACTCAAGCTTTAGCATCATCAACATTATTTTTTGCAGTAATTCCATTTTTAATAAATACAAGAAAATCAAATTCTATTTTATAGAAATAATAATTTTTTCTACTTTATTATTAAAAAGAGGGTCAGCACCATTCCATTTTTGATTTCATAATGTAATAGAAAGAATAAATAGATTAATCTTAATAATTTGACAAAAAAAATTGCTCCTTTAATATTGAACTAAAGAGCAATTTGTAGCCAATTTGTATACGTGATAGTCTAAGAAACGTGGCAGTGCAATCTATTTTCATTCGCAGTACTAAATGCTTGATGCGAGCTCAATTCTACTGAATAGAGTGCAATGGAATGAAAGATTCGAATCTGGGAATATATAGGTACAAGTTAAATAAGAAAATTTGTATGGGAGATACCAGCGAAATAAGTGGTGGTTGTTCAATCGGTTTTCTCACATTTTATCCACCATTATAAGGCAATATAATTGACAAGAATTTAATTAACTTCGGGCTACAAATTCTACAATTACAGTGGAAAAATAAAATTCCGATAAATCGTTCAATTTGCATGGCAACGTTGGCCATTTTCGTTTTTAGAACGCAGATTACCAAACGTATGATATGTGGCAAATTTGATCGAATTTGGTGCAATCGATTCGAGGATCTGGTGATATGAACATATGGGTTAAATCTGTACATGTAAATACCAAAAGGGGTATGGTTAATTGACAAATTTTTCTACTATATTATAGAGAATTATAAAGCAATGCTATGGATAAAAGACTAGATTACTACTAGCAACTATTTACAAATTACTGGACGACTGATTGAATTTCGGAAGATCAGTCAATTTGTATGGGGGGTACCAGATGTGCTCCGTTTTCATACACCACTTTGACAAACTCTAAACGATTGTGAAATTCGTCTAAATTTAATGCAAATGATTTATGATATGAAGCCAAGGACATTTAAGTTAAATTAGTTATTTATATGGGAGGTAGCAGAAAAATTGGGATAGCAGAAAGGATGGACCGATACAGCTCATTTAAACCCCCCGATATAGGCCATTAAATATTGAAATATTGAAGCCCAAGTATTGAAAAGTTCAACTAAAATTTGCGACAATTTCGTGTCCATCAGTCGGACAAACGGACGTTGCTGGAGCAAATTTGAATGAAACTCTGCAGATTTTTTCCGGCCAGCAATTGAAGATTATGAACCGAAAAATATACCGTCTCAACGAGACGGTGCCACAAGCCACACAATACGACCAATCTTGGCTTTATTGCAAGAGAAGTTTCCAGAAAGCGTAATTTCACGTTTAGGCGACGCCACCAAGATCATGCGGTTTGGCGCCTTTAACGTAGTCCACACGTCAAAGACTGTATTTTCGCGGATAATTGTCAAACGTTGGAGCATCTGGAAGGCAACATTCGTTAGTTATCGTCGAGATACCGCCCGAAATGTGGCGGTATTCACTGCTGCAACCAGTCCAGAGGAGGTTATTTAAATGACATTGTATTTCAATGGATCTAAGCGTTATAATGAAATAAAAGTTTCATGCGTGTTTTATCTTTTTACGTTTTATTTTTACTTTACAAATTCTCTTGCATTCCATTAATGAGACAGCTTCTCACATTCAGTGAGCTTACATACATGCACTCTATTTTTAGATTCACTCAACGAAACCTACAGTTTAATCACTATTCCGAACGTCACAGTTTGAGAAGCATTCACCAGACGTGTCGATTACTCGACTACTCGAAATGTTCGTCCGATACATCGAGCTGACCGCCGCTCAAATAATGATAGGTGGCTGTATGTGGGATTGAACCCGGTATCGTGCGAACGGTAGTCGCGTGCACTAACCATTGCGCCACGGTCGGTCACAGCATACGAAAATTTCGTTATTGATACTGATTTATTGTTAAATTTTCATGACTGTGGCCTCTACAACGAATCTTTGAAAAGGGATGTGGCCACGCCCACTTTTCATTCAGACATATTTTTTCTTACATCAGCAGGATATGAGTCAAATTTCATCTTTATGCCGCCAATTGTCCATATGTGATAGGACTTTTCAAAATGGTAATTGTTGTGGTCATAAATTGGTTCATAATTGATAATATAATATTGTTAAATTTTTAAGACGGTCAGTTCGTTATCTGAGCCGTCATAAGAAAATCTTAAAAAGAGGCGGTACGATAGTCTGTATCCGAACATATTTCTTCTTGTGCCAGTAGCATACGTCTTCTCCACACCTCTAACAGTTCATTAGAAATAGCCGTTCAAATTTATTATTTGTATGACCGGTGCCACGCCCCTTTGCCCAATCAGGACCTAATACAGGATATGGTTCTTTCCAGGGCGGCATAAATACGAGTATACTGTGAACATTTCATGAAGGTACGAATATACGAGTACACAAATATTAAATTTTATATACAGGGTGGCGCAAATAACCTTTTTTTTAATCAATTTATTTGATTTATTTTTTTTTTTATTGTGTACAAAATTCGATTTTATTTTATATAACTAATTGATTTTGAAGATGATAGACCTTAAATGATCTCCATGCATATTCAGCCACATACGACACCTGCTCAGAAAATTATGCATTGCGGGCTGAAGGTTTGAAGGCGGGATCGCCTCAATTATTGTTCTAATGAACTGCCTCAATTCAAAGAAATTCCTTGGTTTCGTTTTGCAAACCTCTTGTTTCACATGAACTGCACAAAAAAAGACTGGTGCAGTCAGGTCAGGTGACTTTGGGAGTCAGCGGAAAGTAGAATTTCTGGATATTAACTTGTTTGGGAATTTCCGTTGGAGCTCCGCCATATCCTCCGGTCTGGCTATGCAAACAATTGCTCCATCTTGCTGCAACCAAGTACTGTTGAAACGGATACGTCTTCGGCGCATTTCTGCGTAAAAAATAACCCTTCTTCTTTCTTTCTTCTTCTTTTATTATTCAGTAATATCACATATTTCTGCAGTCGCCAATTTAGCATCTAAATTTTATTATATTTCACAATAATACAAAAAGATGTTAAACATTCTCGAACATTCCTTATTCCGAAATCGGCGAAAGAGTTATGATTGATACCTCTTTCCAAAAATGTTTGCAAAACAAAAACGCTATTTTTCACAAATGTTTAATTGAGACTTTTGGAATTTTAACATACAAAAGTTATTGTGAAGAAGGAGAAAATAATTAAAAAAAAACATATTTTAATTCACGTATCTTAAAAACTATAGAAGATTATTGGCACGTGTAGGCATTTTTTTTTTTTTGCAGAAGGGCTTATTGACGACGTAAAATTGTTGTAACGGAAACATGGTTTTGGCGGCACAATGAAAATAAGTTTAAATAAAAAACACAAAGTTGAGGTAATTGTTCATATTTTTCTCGTATATTTGCATATTACACATTTATGTAAAAATATACTTCTAAATTAAATTTCCACTCATTGTAGGCGCCCACATTTATGGAAAACATATAATTCCCCCCAGGCAAAGGGAATAATCGGAATGACTCTGATTTAAGTACCCAATTACGAATTATGAGATCATGCTGCGAATGGATTACGTGGAAAGCTATGCGATTTTAATTAAATTCAATTTAAATTTATACTTACATCATAGGGGCAGCTGTGATTAATATTGGAGTCCTTTGCAAAAGAGTCAAACAATAATTTGATAGCGGGATATTTTGGACGATTTTTGAAAAATTGGCAAACATTACAGCTTACATTATTTAGAAATGGCCGATAGCCATTGACCTTCTTATACAGTCTCACGTGTAGCTTTGAATAACGATGATTACATCGATTGAATGTCGTTCAAAAGCAAACGAATAGGGGTAATTCTACTTACGGACACGTTATTAACTGGTACTTGATGTAATTTCGCATGTATATTCAATGCAATCATTCCACGTCCCACTACCTTAAGATTACATTCTGCGAAGGTGGCAAATGCTGGTGTCAATTCACTACATTTAATATTTGTAAATCGAAGATCCCCGCTTACTACGGCTACAATACTGAGGAATATTACACAGATACCGCCGTATGTCAGCATTGTATTGACTCACGACTAATTCGAAAATAAATATTAAATTACGTAAAATGGAAGCGGTTTTATATCTAAACACTGGTGTACTCGTAACATTTGATATTAACAGCTTGGAAAGTTATTAAAACCCCAAATAAAAAACGATAATTATTCTATTAGAGATGGATAATTTAGATATTATTATATTTTTACCCAGAAGAATGAAAACATACGTAATTTGATACGGCCAAAAATGTGAAAACCGGAAGGAAGCGTCCAAAGTACTAAGTCTCTTTTGAAAAAATGCTTTACTCGAATTTTTTATGTCAATCAAGCGGAGCCCATCTGTTTGGCAGGTTGATATTATAGCGTTAGCAAATTTTTAATAAACTTGTCAAAACTTGCCACAGCTTAATATTTCGCCAGATCACAGCCTAGGATTGCAAAATGGTTTATATCGACCCACCTTTTCTGGTACCTCCCACAAGAATTGGCCGAATTTCAGAAATTCAGTTCTTCCTCTGTGAGTCCACATTCGTAAAATGGTGCAAAATTAAACTTTTGGCCATTGTATTTGTTTGTAATGTTTGGCAGAATTTGAAAAACCCGATCAACTAACCACGCCTCTTTTGCAAATGGGTCGATTATCTGAAATTCTATTTTTCATCTACGATTTCTAATCATTAGACTGCAGCGGCGTAGGCTCCTGTTCTATATATAAACTTACCCGTCTCTATAAGCCCTGAAAATTATAAAAGTAATCACGCCCCCTCTGGTACTTCCCTTACAAATGACCGTTTTAACCTATATTTTCTTAGCTTCATATGTTTCGAATAGTTGTGCTGAATTCACTCAAATTTGGCACACGTTACGTATTTTCTAAAGTTAGCTCAAAAATGTACAGGGAAGGCATTACCACACCCCCTTTGGTATCTCCCTCACAAATGACCGTTTTAACCCATACGATATACTCGTATTCTTAGCCTCATATCTATCTGATAGTTGCACTAAAGTCAGCCAAATTTGGCACACGTTACGTGTTTTCTGAAGTAAGCTCTGGGAATGTACAGAGAAAGCATTGCCACACCCCTTATGGCAGCTTCCATACAAATTACCGTTTGAACGCATATACAGGGTGATTTTTTAAGATTTACGTTTTTCAGGTTGGCAACACTGATTGGTAATGGCGTCCAAACATCATCTGTCAAAGAGAAAAGTGTACAGTATACTCTGCCATGTCATCATGGAAAGACTAACAAACGAGCAACGATTGCAAATCATTGAAATTTATTATCAAAATTCGTATTCTGTGACAAATGTGCATCGTTTGATACGACCATTTTATCGTCGTCATAATCGACCTGCTGAATCAACAATTCGTGCTGTTATCTATATATATGTATGATGCAAATTTGAGTGTTTTATTCGATTTTTAACAAAACTACGATTAATAAATAACCCCATATTCTCTCATAAAAATTTATCTAAGTAGAGAAAATTAAAATTAATTAATCTACTTCGAAGTAAAAGTAGTTTGAAATAACTTCAATTTGACACGTGGGTGTTCTGAATTTTAATTTTTACTTTTCATTTCTGTTTTGTTTTCGAACATCAAATCGTAGTGAATTGCATTGTTCTAGAAACTACTTTTAGGCAAAAATAAGTGGTTTAAATATACTTCGAAATTTTATTGTGAAACAAAAATTTTTGCAAGTAAACATATAAGTATAATAAATAAAAGTGCTCAGATTCCTTATATTGAATAAAAATTGTCCTTGTTTGAAGGGGAAAACACAAGAATACAACGCAGGATGCAATAATGCTACGTTTTATGCAAAACAATCCAGATCTGGAAAAAGCGGACCATGTAAAATTGGAAGAATTGTGGAATCTTTTTGCGGCTTAGTAATTTCCACGTGAGTTCCATCAATGCATCCCACTACAGCGGGAATACCAAATTTTTGCATGAAATGGCGCTTAGACAAATTTTGTTCATCAACTGGCATTTTCAATTTAATCCACCTACATACATGTGTGTACTTAGGTAGTGTCGCCCATATCCAGAGGATTTGAGTGATCCCGCAAAATCCGCCTTTGTAATTTTGCTCTTGCGTATTGATTGGTTTGGTATACACACTTGGACACTAACACCGCATTCATTATTTATTTATCCTTTATTTATTTATTTGTCCTTATTATTTATTTATCCTTTAATTTTATGCACAAATAGTAATCACAAATAGTAGTTTTAATAAGCAATTTTAATTTTGAAGTCAATATCAGCTGTTTACAATTTCTGTTTTCGAACTTCATTTCATATGAGAAAATGAAACAGCCCGCTTCATTTGCAGAACATACAAAACAAAATGTTAACTTTTCAAATCGTATTTTACTTTAATTCCACTACTTTTTTGGAACATACCTGAATATGAATTAATAAAATTAAAATAAATAAACGAATTATAGTGCTACATCAAATTTTAAAAAATCAACCGGATAACCCATACAAATTACACAATTTTACTCCATTCAGTATAATTTAGCACGCATCAGACATTTAGCATACTTAGTTCAGCGTATGCAAATGCCAGAGAATCTGCCTAAGTGAACACTTTTGCACCAACCCAAACTGATGTTGGGTGAAGCTATATGTAAAGCGGCTCACCTGACTAAAATTTCCAAACTGGTTTAATTTTTTAAACTAAAATAAATATAGGTAAGTTCTGCTAAACTAAATAATTTCTGCTTGCATCACACAGATGAAACGGTCAGGATGGAGACTATTCCCACATTGAGTGAAAATGAACGCATTTAAATTCGCTGAAGAACGTTTCTACTATAAAAGTTTGATTAATATGCCTTACATTAAAGTTTATAAATACAGCCCCTAACGTTTAATGACGAATCTGAACATGAGTTTGAGAAGCATTTACTAGGTGTCTACTGTTTGGTGGGCTGAAAACTCTGTTTTTAAAAACTGACTAATCGCCTCCTAGAAAAATTATTGTTTGTTTTTAAAGAGTTTTCAGTAGTCACCTCACTTTTTGAGATCGATTAACAGGGATTTTATACATTCCACATACAATGTCCCACAGTAAAGGAACATAAATACGGCTCAAAAGAATTCATTTCATTTGTGCAGGGTGGCGCACCAATTGTGCTACAATAAGAAATTCAAATAACTTAGTTTTCAATCAATGTATTTAATTTTTGTTTGTTTGTATAGAAAATGCAATTATATTTTATATAGTTAGTTGGTCATGAAGCTGATAGACCTTAAATGACCTCCATGCTCATTCAGCTAAATAGGACACCTGATCAGGAAATTATTCATTGCGGGCTGAAGGGTTGAAGTCGGGATCGCCGCAATTATTGTTGTAATGAACTACTTCAATTCAGTTCAATTCTTTGGCTTCGTTTTGTACAACTCTTGCTTCACAAAATCCAATAATAAAAAGCCTGATGCAATCAGGGAAGGTGACCTAAGGCAACAGTGGAAAGTGGACTTTCTAGATATTAATTTGTATGGGAATTTTTATTAGAGCTGCGCCATAAACAGTCTTACTGCGTGTGCAGTTGCTCCAACTTGTTGGAACAGAATGCTGTTGAAACGGATACGTCCTTGGCGCCGTTCTGGGTAAAAAACTCCTTCAACATCTTTAAATAACGGTCCCTATTGATATTGCCATTGTGTTTGTAGCACGATTCGTGCGCTACCCTTTACGTTACAATGATACTGATAGCATTAAAAAACGACATGTAGCGACATCGTCGGAAATGGTTTGAAAGAGTAAAGCGCAGGATTCAATGTAATTCACGGCAAAGCGAAGTTCATTGGCGAAAACAGTCAAAGTCTGCTCGTAGCATGGACGCATATTAAGAAATGAATTGCAATAGAACTGCGGTACCGAAACGAACAGTTCACACATAAATCTTACAGTTCATTTGCAACGGCTGGTTGTGATTTTCCAGCCAAATATAAAGCAAAAATACTGTTGAGTCTGAATTCCATTTCGATAAATTTTTTTAATTGCGACTCATACGTTCCGTGGGATTGTAAACAATGTAACAAACTGACGCTCTCAAACAATGAGGCCGCTATTGTTAGCCGTTTGGTTGCTGCAGCAGCGTGCAATTATGAACATTTTGAGAGTCTACCCTTTTGGATACGGAAAGAAGTTATACCGATAAAGCGTTAACAACATAGTATTTTGCACTTAAAAAAATACTCAAACAGTTTAGTGATTGCTTAACTCAGTAATGTTTGAGAGCACGGTTGCGATTTTCCAGCCAAGTATAAAGCAAAAATACTGTTGAGTCTGAATTCCAATTTCGATAAACTTTTTTAATTGTGACTGATAAAACGATAAGCTTCTGTGGGATTGTAAACAATATAACAGACTGACGCTGTCAAACAATGAGGCCGCTATCATTAGCCGTTTAGTTGCTGCAGTAGCGTGAAATTAGTAACATTTTGAGTGTCTACCCCTGTAGATACGGAAAGAAGTTATACTGATAAGGCGTTAGAAAGATAATATTTCGCATTTAAAAAAATACTCACATAGTTTAGTGATTGCTTAACTCAGTAATGTTTGAGAGTGCGTTAAATATGGACACCAGCAAAGAGAAAATACACTATATTTTACACTTTTTCTTCGATAAAGGTGGACACACAAACCGGGCAGCTGGAAATATGTTTAGTGCTTATGGCCCTGATACTTCAACAATCAATCATTCTCAATTTTTTTCTCGATTCCGTTCCGGTAATATTGATGTCAAAAATGTACCACGATCCAGAAGGCCAATAGTCGAAAATGTCGATGGATTAATAGAAATCGTCAAGTCTGACCGTCATGTACGAGTATGCACTGTTTCGACTCATTGTACAGGAAATAAGGCTGGATGCAAAACGAAATTTGATGTACATTTGATGTACACATGGATCAAATGTTCGTCCTCGAATCATTGCTGAATGGCAAAAAAATCGATTCATTTCTGAAGAAGATAATGGCTGGATACGAAAAGTTGGTCAATTATTATAACGTCAACTGAAAACGGTTGTGATCGAATAACTGGGAGTCAACGCAAATGGTGGCAAAGCCAGTACCGCAGGTTTTTCTGCGTATTTGGTGGGATTTGCAAGGAGATTATATAGTATGACCTGCTCCCTTACGACCAAATTATTTGGACCTGTACTGTCCACAATTGGATCGTTGGAAAGAAGCAATTGCCCAGAAGTCGCCAGCCTTGGCCAATAGCAGACGAATTGTGTTTCATTAATGACTCATAAGAGCTTATTTGTCGGATTCTTATGCATTCACTTTGTATTTCGAACCTGGCGGCAAGTGATTGCCACCTGTTCTCTATATTGAGAATGATATTGCTGGTGAAAAATTTGCTTCAAGAGAGCTTACCAATTTTTTGTTAATGGGGACGAGGGTTTCCAAGAGAGAGGGACAATGGAGGGGAAATGTCAACAAGTTATTAAACGAATCGGTGCACATATTGATATAAATCGGATCATTCTAGCAATGCTAAATAAAACCTTGAATGTCATGCAAAAATAATGGATTTCGTTTTACTACACCTTATATATGGCCTAATATGATATATAACAAATGCTGTGACAAAAGGAATGGTAAACTTTTGTATATATACGAAGTATGTTCAAAAAATATGGTGAATTTTCAAAAAATATTTATTTATTCATCAATTTCTATTTTATCTCCTTCATAGCACTTTAAATCAAACACAATACACTTGTCTTAGTATTTTTTCCAACCCTCTCAGTAGTTCTGATATGAACTTTTTGGTACGTCCTTGAGTTCTCTCAGCGATTCGGTTTTTATCTCCTCAATCGTCGTAAAACACGATAACGGTGTTGTTTTTGGCCACATAATCTCTCACAAGCAAAGATGAGTGAGGGTCAAAAGTCATAAATTTTTTTCCACAATTCTGTTTGTTCGTATTGCTTCATGCAAACGGCGCATAACTTCAAGGTAATACTCCTTATTTACCATACGACCTTGTGGTAAGAACTCCTGATGCACTATACCATTAGAAAACAATGAGCAAAACCTTGACATTTGATCGAACTTGGCGTGCTTTTTTTGGTCTTGGCTCTCCTGGACTCTCCCATTGGGACGATTGAGTTTTGATTTCGATGTCATAACCACACCAGTATACCCTTGATTTGTCACCAGTTATGTCAGTCATTCAACAATTCCTGAGCGGTGCTCATGCGACGTTGTTTTTGGCCAAAATTCAGCAATTTTAGAACACACGCTGCCACACGCTTCATGCCCAAAATTTCCGAAAAGATTGCATGGCATGAGCCAACCGATATGCTAGCATCCTCAGCAACTTCTCTAATTGTTGTTCGACGGTTCTCCATAACAATTTTCATCACTTTCTCAGCATTTTCATCGGTTTCATTTACATCTTCTCGACCTTCTGTAAAAAACCTGTACCACATGTAAACATTTTTTTGACTCAGAGTACACTCACCGTACTCTCACTGCCAACATTTCAAGTGTTTTTGGACATTTAATTCCATCTTTTACACAAAATTTGATGCAACTTCTTTGATCCATTTTTTTCCTTAGCAGAAAATCGCCGAACGAGCAAAACACTTGTCTTATTTATGCCTCTCACAAACAAACTAAACATGCTATATGGATAAAACCGTCAACATATCTTCGAGACGAGTACCAACATAAAAAAAATAATAATCGAAAGTCGAATGTACGTAGCCCGCGAAATTTGAAAATTCAATTTATTTTTTTAATATACCTCGTATATACTAAATATGGAGCATATGGCGAAGACAACAAATATATATATTTTATATATTTTACCGGTACAGAGACCGTCACAGAAACGAATTCAAACCACTTTTTTTGGCATCCGAATCAAAATTATTCACAATTTTGATTTGAAATGTTACTACCGAATAAAATTGTATAGCGTTTTATTTCGATTTAATATGTTCAAAACTAAACCCCAAACAATTTTTATTTCGATTATAAAATATTTTCAGTTTATAAAATATTTTGTTTGTCTTTCATCCCAAAATTTGCAATTAAAAAAACAAACGAACGATTTCTGCGACCCCGGTATCGTAATCAGAAAATAAATTAATTGTCTGCAAACGAAACTACATCAGGTTTCAGTTCTGATTTAGATGAAAAAGCGAATTTGTATAAAACCATATTTTGGTGTCAGGTTCTTGAATCTATTCCATTATGTTTTGATGGGGAAACCGTAACAGAGCAAGTTTATAATTTCGCTTCAGGTAAGAAACTAATCAATGTATAAAGTGAATGATTGTTCCGAATATGAATCAGAAACAAATTTCTAACGAACTTTTAAATTATCTTACAATTAGCCAGCCTTTAAAATTCGTTGATATCTAATAGAGGCATCTCAAATTTGTCATTAAGCGGTAAGTACTTCCAAATGAGCATTGAAATTGTATTCGTAGCTTCATACCTATATAGGAGTTGTATTGAGTTGAGTTAAATTTGGCACACGTAATGTGATTTCTGAACTAAGTTCTGGTAGTGTACAGGGAAAGCATTGCCACAACCCCATATATTGGACACGATCAAATTCACTAACTGTAGAGCGCAATCTGAATTCTGTTTCATCTATACGATGCGATCAGATTTCATTTTATTTACACAAAATATAGTAAAAAAAAATCTAAATTATCAGTCACAAAAGCACAATTATGTTTCTCTTAATGCCTTGATTATATTTCGAGCCATTAATATAGTATATACATTAACATTAATATATATTAACGTTTTATTAACTGACGTTGAAATAGCAACGCATCTTAATGATTACTTCTCTGATGTTGTCCAGAGAGTTCGAAGAAGAATAGTAAGCTATAATGATGATGACGAAAATATGTTCAGAACTTTGATACCAGTTAGGACAGTTTTTGATCTTGAAAGGACGAATAATTTTCAAATTGAGAGGGTTATGGACTATTTGAAATTAAATAAGTCCCCGGGCTATGACAGAATTTCATCAAAAATGTTGTTAACTAGGAAATCATTGATTGCAAAAGTTCTTACAAATATTTATAATAAAATGATTGAAGAATCGTCTTATCCTGACGTATTAAAGGTGCACAAAATATGTCCTATTCCCAAGTTTTCTAATGCACGACGGCTGATAATTTTCGACCAATTTCAATATTGCCAGTTACTGATAAGATTTTTGAGAAACTGATATTTGAACAAGTCACAGCCTACCTCGATGTGAATAAAATTGTCTTTGAAAGGCAATACGGGTTTAGAAAGGGTACAGGTACTGGAGATGCAGTTGTTAATGTTGTTGATTGTATTTGTAGTGGTTTGGGTGCAGGATACAGAGGTGTCGCCGGAGTGTTTTACGATTTGTCAAAAGCTTTTGATCTAGTTGATCATGATATATTGATAAGAAAACTTGGAATTTTTGGATTTTCTCGAGAGACACAGCGATTGTTTCAGGACTATTTAAAAAATAGACAGCATTTCGTGCAGGTTGGACAGAGTCAAAGCAATAAACATGTTGTAATATGTGGTGTTCCGCAGGGTAGTGTACTAGGGCCATTATTATTTAAATTATATATTGATGACTTGTCTAAATTAGATTTTAAAGGCAAATTATACATGTTTGCAGATGACATATGCTTACTTTATAATTATAATTATACTTTAGTACTACAAACACAAATAGAATATGACGCTGCGATTTTATGTGAATATCTAAGGGTGAATAAACTAGTTTTGAATGCAAGCAAAACTAAAATTGTGAGATTTAGACCAAAACTTTCTATTAATGATACAAATATGATCGTACATGTTGATGGTAATGTGATAGAAGAATCAGAAAGCGTGCGTTATTTAGGAGTGTGTCTTAATTATAATCTGTCGTGGGATAAACACATCATGGACCTAAAGTCCAAAATATCGTCAGGATCTGGAATTTTGTACAAGTTTAAGAACAAATTAAATGTTAAGCTAAAGCTAATGTTATATCAGTCTCTGATACATTCTCATTTGACGTATCTTCCTTTCGTGTATGCATGTAAGTCCACCACCTGTCTAAAAGCTCTACAATCGGCACAGAATAAATCTTTAAAAACTGTTTTTAATCTACCTATGAGATTCAGTACAACTTCTTTATATAAAGATTATGCCACAAATGTCTTACCTGTTAAAGGATTATACAAACAACAACTTCTGCTCTATGTTCATAAATCAATAAATGGAATTGGAGTCTTTACAACATCCTTTCACAGAAACATATCATATACCCAAAGATCAACCCGTCAAGCAATGCATTTAAATGTTGTGTTTTGTCGGTTAGAGTTGACCAAGCAACGTGTTACATTTGCTGGACCATTTGAATATAATCAATTGCCAGTATACTTGAAGGAAACTTCACTTTTATCAGCTTTTAAAACCCAATTAAAAAAATATTTGATAGATAATTTGGAAATGCTTCTAACATAATTTATTATTTATTTTTTTTTTTATCTCTCCTATTATTAAATATTTTAATGTTAATATTTGTTGTTGGTATTACTTGAATGGTTTTAGATGCCTATTAGCCTCTATAAAGCCAATCTGGCGCTGAGGCAATATTATAAAAAATTGTAGTTACCTTATTAAACTGTAATAAACAATTTATTTAAAAAAAAAAAAAAAAACGTGAAGCCGCTCTGGCTTCCTATAATCCAAGAATTATTTTCGTACTGAGGCGTGAATCGATAGAAGGCGGTCGAACGGTGAAATTTTGTATGTAATTTTCTTCAACATTATAAATGGAAATCAATCTTTGCTCTAGGAATATTAAATACTAAAAAATACCAACATTCACTGAACAGCAGTGCATAATCGATACACTTATAAGCTAAACAAAGAGAAAATCCATTACTTTTCCAATAGATGGCTTTAGTAATCTGTACGAGGGCGATTCCAAAACTAGCCGACCTGACGTATAGATGGTGCCAAGGGTTCGAAAAAAAATTATTTTAGTTAAAATTGGCAACCTTATAAAACATGTGTGTGTAGAGGTGGTGATAGATTGATAGAGATGATTGATATGATACCAGGGGGAGTAGCGGGGAACCTCTAATCAATTTGATACCTCTCTCATTGTAGTCATGGAATGTAAATGTTGGACTGTATTGCGAATTATCCAATAGCGATGATCTTTAGGAGGACCAATTTCACAGTTGGTTTCTACCAGAGAACTGAAAATTGGAACTTGTAATTTGGATTATATAATTTCACAGTCATGTGAAACATCGTGAAGATGTTTCACAGTCATGTGAAATTATATGTAATCAAATTGATCGTGGAGAAATTACAAGTGGCTATAAATAAAAGATGAGAATTAGAATTAGTGCCAATTCAAAGGAGATTTATTCAGGCAACGAGATGTGCTTACCAGTGGAGATCTGATTTGTAAGTGTTTTTTTCTTATTACAAAACTTTCGACAACAGTTAATTTCATATGTTACAATTCAGCATTCAGTTACATTTAGTAAACATATTTTCACTCAATGGAGTTATATAACACTTCAGGCGCAACAAGTTCATTCACAATAATATTCTTACAAAAGTACATTTTAATGTACAAAAGAAAGGTTAATTTTAATATAAATTCAATGGTAAATTCAAATATGTATACAATCTTAAAATTATGGCTAAAATATTGAAGTTTAGACAATGTGTTTTAAGTTTTAAGACACCACTTTGTTTAGTATTTTTATTTGAGCCATCAAAAGTAAGCGATATTTAAGTAAGCGATCATTGAATTTGTAAACTTGGTGAAAATTGGCCAACGTTATGTAATTTAATATTTATGTTTGAAACGTTTCGGTCCATCCAATGTTAAAGCCGAACTAGATTCTACTCTGGGGGAGTCGATCAATTACGACTATAATATATTGGATAGCAGAGTTTAAACGGGGCCGTACGAACTACTATGGCGAACACCGTTTTGGTCAACCAATTGAGGTGGTCCACGCTGGACACGGTTAAGAAGATCTACAAAATGGTATTGGATGATCGTCGGCTGAAGGTGTATGAGCTAGCTGAAATGATAGGCATTTCAAAAAGTGCTATACATGGTATATTGAGCGAAGATTTGGAGAAAAGAACGCTGTGAGCAAGATGGGTGCCGCGCTTACTTTCAATAGAGCAAAAACAGCATCATGAAGATGTTTCAGTAGAGTATTTGGCGAGATTTCACCGCAATAAAACCGAGTTTTTGCGCCGATTTATAACCATGGATGAGACATGGGTCCACCACTTTACCACTTCACACCTGAGACAAAGGAACAGTCAAAGCAGTAGACTGGAATGGGAGAATCGTGTCCAAAGAAGTTGGGGACGGTTCCACCTGCAGACAAGATCATGGCGTCTGTTGTTTGGGATGCGCGTGGATTATCATTAAAAAGAAAAGTCATCAATGGCGAATATTATGCTAAGTTATTGCAGCGTTTAGGTGATGAAATTATGGAAAGAAGGCCGCATTTGACAAAAAAGAAAGTTTTGTTTCATCCAAACAATGCTCCGGTTCACACATCCACTACTGCGATGGCCAAAATTAATTAATTAAAGTTTGAATTGCCTCATGACGCACCTTATTCACCAGATTAAGCTGCCTTGGACTATTTTCTATTCCCAAACTTGTGCGATAGTTCTTTCTATAAACAGGGTATGGAAGTTGTTGAATATCTTATTTGTTAGGTCGGCTAATTTTGGGACCGCCGTCATATCTGTGTTATGTGTGGTGTTAAAAAGATAAGATTGCATACTCAAAAAACTGTTCATACAGTTTAATGTTTGCTTGACTTAGCATTTTTTGGGCGGGCTTCAAAGATTTTACAGTTTATCTTCGATATTCGCCTCTATCGAAGATTAACATGCGATGTTTTCGTTCTACACGAGTTAACCCAAAAATAAAAACACCACATGAACTGAACAAAATCAATCCACGGGTCATTTTTCAGTTTTAAAATTAAAATAAAATTAAGTAAAAATCACATAAAGCTATGCTTTCGATGAAATTTATATTATTATAATGCTTGAACTTTGACATTATGCACGAACTATACCTCTGGATTGGTTGCAGCGGTGGCTCTTTTTGAGTTCCTCAAGCATCGTTTTCGAAAAAACAGGTGTCATACCTCTAGACCATAATGCGCACCAAACAGTCACTTTTTCCGGATGCAATGGCTTTTCCACAATCGCTTCTGGGTTCTCCTAGCTCTATATGCAACAATTTCGCTTGTCGACGTAACCACCGAGTGAGAAATGGGCTTCATCGCTGAAGAAAATTTTCTTTCGAGTGAAAGCCCACGTTTGAGTCACCGTTTTGGTAGTAAGTTTTAACCATTTTTTCGCATTCTTCGGTTGTTAAACGATCTATATTCGTAAATGGCAAACATTTCACTAAATAAATAACCCTTCAGATGACAGGTATTTAACAGCTGACAGTCTTGGCAGACCGGCGGTTTTGAAGACATTAAATCGATAACCCGTTATAAACTACAAAAATCAATTTTTATTGCAAAATGGGTTATGTGTGGCAAATGGCTAACTCCTGCACCCAAATCTATAATGGACACTTTCAGCACATTTTCAACAAATTTACAGAATACTCACTAATTAGGAATAATATGTGGGAATAGTTGAAACAACTGTCTTAATAAAATAAATCGATGTGCTGCATAAATAATTTTTTTCATATGTACTCGTACACAAGGCGCAAGTTAAACTTCATTTTTTAACTTTAACCACTTCTATTTTTGTTCACTCGTTCACTATACGACGCTATCAATGTCAATTTATGCTTTTCAATTGTACCCAAGGGAGAGAAGCCAATGTGTACTATCATTACCCTGATACAAATATTGAAATTTAAATTTCAATTTAAGACCGAATTTGCATGTATGTATTTGTATGACCATTCTGTAAGAACAATTTTAGCACTATCGTGAGAATGCACAGAAAATCTTGACATTTTAATTAAATTTCAAAATTTCAAATTACCAGTAAAAACAAACATGTAATTAACAGCACAGTGAAACCTCACTAAATTCGCTCAATTGAAAAGTATGAATTCTATGCCCAGCTGGTGACATTTGTATGCAACCTTTTTCTCAAAACATTTTTGGGATTGAAGGATTTATAACAATTTTAGCAGTGTATAATGAAATGTTCTCGAACAACTTAAATGCTAAAAATATAAAAGTACTAATACATAAAAAGTACTGATCTGTCAGCTGTGGCGACACTGGTTGGTAATGGCGTCCAAACGTCATCTGTCGAAGTGAAAAGTGTACAGTATACTCTGCCATTTTATCATGGAAAGACTAACAATCGAGCAACGATTGCAAATCGTTGAAATTTATTATCAAAATTCGTGTTCTGTGACAAATGTGCATCGTTTGATACGACTATTTTATTGTCGTCATAGTCGACCTGCTGAATCAACAATTCGGGCTGTTATCTCCAAATTTCGCACCAAATTTACTTTGTTGGACATAAAACCATCGACTCGCATGCATAGAGTCCGCACCAAAGACAATATTGCAGCCATAGCGACCAGTGTTAATGACGATCGTGAAAGGTCAATTCGTCGGCGTTCTCAGCGATTGGGAGTGGGTTATATAACCACAAGGATTTTTTTTTTTTTGCCCCAATTGGCTGAGTTGAGCTCGGTTGACATGTGGTTTCATCGATGCAACATGCCACACTGCTCGTGAAACAATGGATATGTTGAGGGATGTATTTGGTGAGCAGCTTATCTCTCGATTTGGCCCTGTGAGTTGGACGTCAAGATCTTATGATTTAACGTCTCTTGATTATTTCTTGTGGGGTTATGTCAAGTCGTTAATCTATGTGGACAAGCCGAACACTATTGAAGCCTTACAGGATAACATAGCACGCGTTATTCATGGAATACAGGTCGAAATGCTCGAAAAAGTGACGACGAATTGAACCTTCCAAATGGACATCTTGAGACAGAGCCGCGGACAACATTTACATGAAATTATCTTTAAGAAATATCTGACAAAGACAAATTTATCGATTCCAATAACAAATTTCAATATATGATGCAAATTTGAATGTTTTATCCGATTAAAAAAAAAAACTACGATTAAACTATCGCCCTTTAGTTTTCGGTCGCAAAAAAGAGTAATTCGCAAAGACATGGAAAATTTAAAATCATATTTAGAAAAACTCAAAAATGTTATATGTTACTAATATTTTATTTTAAGCTAGTGTTAATTGACGATATGATACAACCGAATAAAAACCAGAATTGTTTTCAAAGTACAGAATTGGGCCCTCGAGTTGTACTAAATAAAAATGCTGTAATTTTGTGAATTTTATTTTTTTTAAATCTATTTTTAATTTATTTAAAGACTGCAAAAGATCGTAAAAATATTTCAAATTTTAAGAAAAATGTGTTAACGCTTAATGTAGCCACCTTTAGCGCGGAATATACCATCGCGTCTACCCAGGAAGATTTCGCACGATGCACAACTGCGGCCTAATAGTATTTTCTCCCATTAACAGAAAAGATCTATTTTTATGCTGTTTTAGTCAGCCCACATTTTTTAGTTCATACTTTGGAATATATGGAAAATCCATCGGCTTTAAGGCCGGGGAATATGATGGTCATTCTTGTAAAGAAATAAAGCTGATAACTTTCCCTTGTAAAAAACGTTGGGCTTTATACGATTTGTGGGATGCTGCCGAGTCTTGTGGAAAGTCCAATAGTTCCTATCAAATTGTTTCCATGCCAAAGATAACAAAACATCGTTTAAAATCTTTTCTCGGTAGATTTGTTAATTTTGAAATTTACCTGCGGTACAATGAAAACGAGTGGTGGGCGTTCTATGGTAGTTACCGCGGAGCTTGGTTTTGCAGAGAACTTCGTTGAGCTAAATATTCTTTTGATCTGCACTCTAACCATGCAATATTTTTTTTTTTTTTTTTTTGTTTACATGTTATTGCATTTTTCCATTACAAAAGACTAAATTTTCAAGCTCGCCACCAATATTGAAGTGCTTTAAAGCCTATACTCTTGCTAAAAAGATAGTCTTTTGCGCAGATGTTAAATCTAGCACGTTTTGTATTTTGTAGGATTTCAATCATAGTTTATTTTTTCAATATGCGCCCCATGCTACGAGCAGACACATTGAAATTGTTCGCCAATTGAAACTGTGCTTTGTTGTGAATTACGTTGAATTCTGGGCTCCACATTTCGAATTATTTCTGACAATGTTGCTGTTTTTGGATGTTCACTTCCATGGTGTTTTTGAAGCTCCCAGTATATATTACATTGGTTCGACACACAAACATTTTTTCACACGTAAAGGCCGTAATTCATTAATAATGCCTGTCTGCAATTTTCCATCTAAATACAAAGCAGTAACACAGTTGTGTTTGAATTCCATTTCAATAAGTTTTTTTTAACTGTGACGTAAAACGCTATGCTTCCATAGGCTTGTAAACAACATAACAGACTGATGCTTCTCAAAAAATGAGAGCGCTGTCATTAACCGTTTGGTTGCTACAGAAAAGTGAAGTTGTTAACACTTCAAGCGCCTTTTCTAACATTCCTCAAATATTTCGTTGAAGCAAATGAATTGTCTACGTTATTAACTTTAAATTTTAAACATTTAGAGTTTAAATTTGGTAATTATGCGTCCATTGACTTTCAATTTCGAATCTTTGTGAAATGCTTATATTTTGAGTAATCAAGGACGATATTACTCTATCCGGGTTAGGGAGGCTATACTGTAATTTACCAAGCCACGTGCCCTTCCTTATCGTCAAAAATATGCATATATAAAGGCGTGAAATTATTAACAATTTCGACAGTTTTAATTTCAACTTCTGTGACAGCACCAATTTCAAACTCATATTGAACGAACATGTCTCAAATCTTAGTGGATACTTTGCAGAATATGCAAATCAAGAATATTGAAATGTTAAGTGTTTTTTATAAGATATGTTTTATGACGGGAGTCAATATCAAGTATAAATCTGGTTTTAAGGATCCCGTAAAGATGTAATGACAATTATTTTTAGAGAAATGACAAATTGTTACGATTTCTTTCACTTTTATTTAGATTGAATATCACTATAATTTCGTTTTGTTTGGTGGGATTGTGCGCTCAATATTGTTTGGTATGGCATAATCGAAATGAACCGTTTGTGGAATCAGCCGAAGTAAGTATAATGTTGGTTAAAAATATATACATCGTTTTCCTCCAATTGTGGCAGTTAGTAGAAATTAAGTCGGTAAGAAATTAACTATGGTATACTCGTATACAACTTCTTTTGCTGAAAGTGAGATATGATGTTTGTTAGGGCAAAACGCTTTAGTGGAGATTAACGGGCTTCTCGTTTTGTTTTTTATTTTGCAGCTGTTAATACGGTGGCAAGGATGAATGTCACAAGGTGCCTTGCATCCTACATCTCATTCGTGGGAGACATTCTCACATTCAGTGAGTTTGTAATCATTCTACAGAGGTTTCAAAACCGCAGGTCTGGCAAGGCTCTCAGCTGTCGAATAACTGTCATCTCTTAGTAAAAGGTTTGCCATTTACTTAGTGAAAGGTTTGCCATTAACGAACATGGATCGTTTAACAGCCGAACAGTGCGTAAAAATAGTAAAAATCTTCTACAAAAATGGTGATTCAAACGTGGTCTTTCAATCGAACAAAATGTCCTTCTCCGATGTGGCCGATCGTGTGGCAAACTGTGGATCACGTTGAGTAAATCGAAATATCCATCTATCCATTTTTCCATTTTTTATTTCAAAAGTAAAGTTAAATGAAACGCGCACAAAGCTGTGATTTCGATTAAACTATCATTTCATTATAATCCTTAGATCCTGCCATTATGAACGCAATACAATGTCATTTAAATGACCGCCTTCTGATTGGTTGCAGCAGTGAATCCTTTTGAGGTTCCTACAGCGTAATTTTCAACAAAATACCGTCCGATGACACCTCCAGACCATAATGCTGGCTTTCCCACAATCACTTCTGGGTTCTCCGAGCCCCATATATGAGACAATTTTGCTTATTAACGTAACCACCGAGTGAGAAATGAACTCCATAGCTGAAGAAAATTTTATTCGTTCGAAAACTAATGTTTGAATCATCACTTTTATAGTAAGTTTTAACTATTTTTAAACATTATTCGGTTGTTAAATGATCTATACTCGTGAATGGGAAACCTTTCACGAAATAAGGACACTTCACCTGACAGCCTTACCAGATAGGCGGTTTTGAAACCATAAGCCTATATAACTAATATCGCACACAATTCCGATCGCATTATTACGCTTAATTAAATCGACTTACGTAAGCGACTGTTGTAAATAAGATGGTTGACAGGTCCCAGTCTAACTTGGCGTCATAATTAAGGACTGCTGTTGAAAATAGTGCAGCTAATTTAAAACGACAATTCTTGGTATTTTTTTTGGCAGAAAGTATAAAATATTCTTTGTCGAATACCATCGAATATATTGTACTAAAAAAAACATTCGAATGCCAACATATGATGACAAATATAAACAAAAATGGATACTTAATTACCGTAACTTCTATCATGTCGTCTGCTACAGAGATTGACGCTCGAGGTGTTAGCCACACTCTCATGACAGCGCGCTCATAATTTGACAAGCGTCAATTTATTATATTATTCACTAGGCTACGGAAGCATATCATTTTACATTACGGTTGAAAAAGGTTATCAAAATGGCAGTGTTATTGCTTTGTACATGGATGAAAAATTGCAACTAGCCATTGTTAATGAGTTACGAGATTTACGAGTGAACAAAATGTTTGTGTGTCGGACCATTATTTGTTACAATAGTGGTTGTAGCATGAAGAAACGTCAAAAAAAAAAAAACCACTTCGAAATAGAGCAACTTTGCAAGAAATGGTTCGACAAAATGCAGTTCAATTTGCTAAAAAATTCAATGTTTCTGCTAGTAACATGGGGCGCATATTAAAAAATGAATTATGATTGAAGCTCTACAAAGTACAAAAAGTGCAAGATTTAACATCGGTACAGTAGGCAGTTCGCCTAGCAAGAGGAAAGGTATTAAAACACTTGCACGTTGGTTGCGATTCTAAAAATTTGATGTTTTCTGACAAACAAAGCGTGTGAAACCTTCCCAGATGCTGGCCCACTTTGGTCGGTAGGAAGGGAGCTGTGTTCCATCAGGACAACGTCAGACGACACAAACCGATTGTGGCTCGTTTTTAGGAACCGTTTTATGGTGTGGAACTGACATTAAATGATTATCACCTTTGGTGATAAATATGCTAATGAAAAAATTCGCCGCAAGAAGAAGCTTGCGGAAGTTGACTTACCTTCAAAATAACAACAAGCTATCGATCAAAACGATGCATATTTGACATAAATCGGATCATTCTAAAAGCATAATTAGCCTCCAATGATTTGCGTAAATAAGGGGATTCTTTTTACTACACCTAATATAATATTATGAACATTTTAATTAATATTATGATAGGTGCGCGACGCCAAAACTAGCCGACCTAACCAAGAAGTCACAAAACAAAAAATGTTCTATATTTTTCAACATAATCTTTCCTTTCTCTAGCAATATTCAATAGCTTCTATACCCTGTTTATAGTAAGAACTGTCAAACTCCTTAAAATAGCCATCAACAGCTGACTCTACCCCCTCATTGTTGGTAAATCTTTTACCACCGAGCGATTTTTCCAAATTTGGAAATAGAAAATAGTCCGAGGGAGTTAAATCTGGCAAATAAGGTGTGCGATAAAGCAATTCGAACTTCAATTCATTAATATTGTCTATTGCAATAGTGGATTTATGAATTGGAGCATTGTCTTGATGAAACGACACTTTCTTCTTCTCTTTCTTTTTCGTCAAATGCAGTCTTTCATCCATAATTTCATCATTTAAACGCTGCAATAAATTAGCATAATATTTGCCGTTGATGGTTTTTTCTTTCAAAAGATCATCAATAAAAATAATCCCTTGCGCATCCCAAAAACGATATGACCTTGCCTGCAGATGGAACTGTCTTCGCCTTCTTTGAACACGATTCCCCCGACCCAGTGCACTGCTTTGACTGTTCCTTTGTCTCAGGTGTGAAGCGGTGAAGTGCTGGGCCTATGTGTCATCCATGGTTGTAAATCGATGTAAAAATTCGGTTACTTTGCGGTGAAATATCGCCAAACACTATACTGAAACATCTTCACAATGCTGTGTTTGCTCTGTTGAAAGCAAGCGTTGCACATATCTTGTGAACAGCTTTCTCATCTTCAAATCTTCGGTTAATGTACGATGTATAGCACTTTTTGAAATGCCTATCGCTTTAGCTAACTCACGCCCCTTCATTTGATGATCATCTAATACCATTTTGTGGATTTTCTTAACCGTGTCTGGCGTAGCAGCTCGTACGACCTCGTTTAAACTCTGCTACCCTATATTTTACTATCGTAAACGAAGGAGCAGACTCTATCAGAGTAGAATCTAGCTCGGCTTTAATATTGGCTGAACTGAGACCATTCAAATGGAAATATTGAATAAAATAACGGTGACAAATTTTCGCCAAGTTTACAAATTCACTGAGATCGTCCATCTAAACGTCAGATCGGCTCGTATATTATACTATAAACATAAATATATAAATATATTATAAATATAAATACATAAATATATTATAAACTAGCTGACCCGGCAAACGTTGTTTTGCCTTCAAAATGTTAATGTGGTAAAAAAAAATTAATTGCAAAAATCTCATCTCCAACGCCATCATCTCACCAATAATTTAAAACCAAAATGAGCCAAATCGGTCCAACCGTTCTCGAGATATAGATAGATAAGAAGATAGAAGATATAAATATATAAATATATTGTGAAAATATTCTGTACTATTATAAACGAAGATTTTGTTATATTTAATTCATTTGCATCTGGTGATGTTTACAACTTAAATATCAAAATTGAGGACCATTTTTGATTTGGTATAACTACAGCTTACGTTGTATAATTCTAGGTAATCTGTACCTCCAATCAGGTCTGGATTTCGATATTCAAATTGATATATTTAATATTTGCGCAACACGAATTACATGATTTATTGCAAATGGCGGTTAATGCATCAATCCTCTATGATTTGGATATATTCGATATGGGTAAGTTCAAACATCATTTTACAAAACTGTCAGTCTCAATTTGCTCTAAAATTTCTCAGCTATCAATTGCAAACAAAAACTGCTAAAGGAGATTAAGTATATTTTAGACGACGCTTGGCGTCAAACAAAACATCAGATGAATTTCTTTATCTTCTCTTGCACGACTGTCTGTTTCTTCTATTTATCCTCGTGTATATTCATGAATTACTATTACACTCACATAAAGCCACAAAATTTTACGTTACAACTGCGTAAGTAGAATTTCTCGTTATATTTTTCAATAAATGTTTAATGAAATATTTTACTAAATTTTATATAAAGCTATGCCAGGATTATTTCCCATGTGGCACGATTATGGCATGACATTGCCCTACTATCCCATACAGTATATAATATTAGGATTTGAAACGTATGTGTGTGGAATGTGTAAGTAAAAGGGTATTCAGCTTCTCATATCACCATTTATTTTCTAATGACTTACAAGGAAGTTATTAATTAGGAGATTTAGAATCATGTATTTATGCCGTGCTTATTTTCCTAAGAAAACTTATCTTTTTTTCTGTAAAAGAAAATTTTCATATGACAAATAATATAAGACGTACAATTAATATCGGAACGCCCTTAAAAGAAGGACTTCAGTTGGAAATTGCGTTTCAATGACTACTTCAAAGGATGCTTTAAAACCATAGCAGCAGGTGGGGGATATTTAAATGACGCATTAGTGTTTCAGGTCATAGCTTTAAATGACTAAAACTACAGTCCGGGCTCAAGAAATATTGGATAGAAAACAACAATTCTGTTCTGTTTTTCCCAAAAACTCAATAATCGAACAGCCGATGTATTCGCCTAATTTGGCTCCGACTGAATTTTCCTTTTTCCAAAATTCATATTAGCAATGTGCGGAAAGTATAGAAGGACAATGCGTTTCAAAACTATTTTGATAAGTAGATTATTGGTTGTCATATTTGTGTGTTATTTCGGAATGGGCCCACTGTAATGGCACTATAATAAATTTGAATCAATGACAAATATTTTATGTTTGGTTGACTAATTCCCGGACATTTTTGACAGCATCATGTCATAAAATATTGCACTGAATAAAAAAAAATTCTTTTGGATGACAACCATACGCCGTACGTCAAAAAGTGTTGCTTAGTGTCGAAATTCTGTTGCTAACATTTTTTAAATCTTAACATTTCCCTGTCTTTTAGGTGCCGTTTGCTTTGATGGCATATTCATTGTCATTGTGCTTCATTGTTCAGCCCTATTGGATATATTACATCGTTTAGTAGACCATGCCACAGATGAGGAAGTTCCCTCATCCGAAAGAGTGAAATACCTCCTATGCTGTGCACGATTACATGAGCGTATTTATAGGTAACCAAAGAAATCGTTATATAAGGTGTAGTAAAAATAAATCCATTATTTTTTCATGACATTGAAGGCATTATTTATCCTCCCAACCAAGCTACCGCAGTTTTTGATTGCCTGGCAATCCCAGCAAACAAAACCTTTCCGACAATCATTCACGGCTTTGTCACGGTTTGTGGCGGCTCATCGGAATTCGACCACGAACCACTTTTCATTAACAGTTACTGCCCACTTCAGAAATGGGTAGATTTTGTTGCGATTCAGCGGCGATTCGCAGATGGAAATTCGGTTTATACGATTTCTTTTTGCATTAACTTATGTGGCATCCATATATCGGGCTCTTTTTTGTACCCCTAATTTTTTGGCTGGACCCTTTTTGTGCAATATTTAACTCCTGGGCAATCAAAACAGTGCTCACACATGACGGTCAGATTTGACGATTTCCATTATTTAATCGAAGTTTTCAACAAAAGGTGGTCTTGAGCATGGTGCATCTTTGACATCAAAATTTGTGGAATGGAATCGACGAAAAAACAAAACTGCATGTGATTTTATGTTACAGTACCAGGACCAAAAACACTACTCACAGTTTCAGCCGTCTGGCTGGCTTGCGATTCCGCCTTTATCGAACAAAACTTTCAAAATATAGCGTACTTTCTTTTTGCTGTTATCAATATTTGATGCGCAATCAAACAACACTGAGTCAAGCAAGCACAAAATAGTTTTTTAAGTACAAATTCTGATCTTTGTAACGCCATCTAGCAACGCGAGATACAGTTCACTGAAGCCATCTATAGAAACAATAATGAGTTTCTTTTTACTATACCTTATAAGTTCATAAAGATTCATATGAAACATGTATAAAATTAATCAAGCGTCTGAACGAATCCTTATGGAGTTTAATTAGGTGTGATGATATGAATGCAGCAACGGACAACCAGATGCATTGTGCTACTTTTGGACATCTAACACTAGAATTTGGATCACGGGAATGTTCACGAAATCTTTAAAAATTGGATAAAATGTTGTTACAGTGTTCGGTGATCGAAATTTTACATCAAATTTGTCAATTTCGATTTTTTATTTAAAAACTTTATTAAAAACTTCAAATTCCAGATTGGACTATATGGAAAAATCCAAAAAAAAAAAAATTTTTTTGAGTCTGCGGAATATGATAGTCTTTGTTGTGAAAAATCATAACAGATCTGTTGATTTACCTATACGTCCTGTTCAATGAAAATTAAAGGTGACAGCTACAGCGGCCAAAACTATCACTGATGCTTTCGCAGAGGAATTTGCTGGTCTAAATTGTCTTATGACTTGCTCTGTAACTCTACACGATATGTTGGTTTGTTTACTTATTGCTGAACCGTAAAAATTGTTTCATTAAAACAGATCAATTTTTCAAGCTCTCCACCAATCGTAATTAATTTTTTAATATGAACACATTGAAATTTTTCGGCAATTGTACTGCACTTTGTGATGGATTACGCCTTCACTTTTTGAACCATTTCTGGCAACGTTAGTGTTTTTGGATGTCCATATTCTTGGTATTATTTGATGCTACCTGTATCATTGTAATACGATACACAAACATTTTGTTAACGCGTAAATATCGTAACAGTCAAATACAAAGCAATAACGCTCTTGCATTTAAATTTAATTTCAGTAACTTTTTTTGACTTCGACGTAAAACGACGTAACGTAGGCTTGTAAACAATATAACAGGCTAATGCTTGTCAAACAAAGAGACCGCTGTCGTTAGCCGTTTGGTTGCTTCTGCAGTGTAAAGTTGATAACAATTCGCGCACCTACTATTTCTATTCTATTCCTATTCCCTCCTGATAAAAATTGCTCATAATGGCTACATTTAAATAGCAGTTAGAATACAATTTATTATCCATTATGCTCCGCACATAGAAAATTATTCCACTTTGTGCGGTATTATGCGCTTCTTCTCCCAATCGTCACATGAAGTTCGATAATATCTCAGAAATTTGTTCCTTTTATCGGAGATTTAGCTGGCTTCTTTTCGCTGCTCATCTAGCTCATTGCCAAAGACTTTTCACTCCGGGAGCAACTTGATCCATCCATACACAGACAGCGCAACCGTGGTATTTTGAACTACTTAAACGCCATACATATATTATTTTGGATATGTTTACGAATCTTTATGAGCCGGCCAGTGTTTTCATGTCATTATATAACTCGTATTCAAAGTGGTTTATTTCAGATATTATGCCAAAATCAATAACATGTACCGGAACCCCAGTTTAATGCAGTGCATGCTAAGTATGTTGATCCTTTGTGTTGTTATGTTCATGGCCAATGTCGGTTTGGAACAGGACATTACCATGTTCTTCAAAATGTTGTCCTTTTTGGGAGCTGCTACTTTTGAAATTGTAATTTATTGCTATAACGGTCAAAAAATTATAGCAAAGGTGAGTAACATTAGAAAAATGTATACCCCATTCAAAATACTCTGTTTCGAGAGTTTATTTAGCAGAAAAATGAATGACTTATGAAAAAATATAAAACTAAATTATATTAGTACTGGAAATTCTGAATATCTAAAAGATTTTGGTTGAAATGGGAACTTGACTTAATGGTGAGTGTTATCTCTTTTTAACAGAGTGAAATTTTGCCGATGGTCTATTACAATAGCTGTTGGTACGACGAATCGCGGGAGTTTAAATATATTATTAATATGATGATATTGCGGAGTAATCGCACCCTATATTTGCAAGTATCAGGCTTCACTACCATGTCTGTAATCACGTTATTAAGCGTAAGTTGAAGAATGAAACATTTGCCATCACTATTTTAACAATTTGTTTCCAATTTCTTTATCAGATCGTCAAAAGCAGCTTTTCTTACTTCTGGCTGTTGCGGCAACTTAATGGAATGGCTTGAAGGGCCGCAAGAAAGAATTCACCATAAATTCGTTGATTAAAAGCGCTACATTAGCAGTTATTACTTCAGCACGAAATGTAAAACGTTTTAAAGTTGCACAATAAATGTTAATGTTAATTAGAATTCTCCATTTGCAATAAAAACTTCTGGAAATTCTAGTAATCTGCAAGCAACTGCTTTAAAATATTAAAGTATACAAGCTGTGTTAAAAAAAGGTGAATTTTCGCATTTCGCGGGCTACGTACATTCAATTTTCGATTATTATTTTTTTTTTATGTTGGTACATTCGTCTCGAAGATATGTTGACGGTTTTATCCATTCAGCATGTTTAGTTTGTTTGTGAGAGGCATAAATAAGACAAATGTTTTGTATTCGACGATTTTCTGCTATCGAAAAAAATGGATCAAAGAAGTTGCATCAAATTTTCGGTAAAAAATGGAATTAAGTACTCAAAAATACTTGAAATGTTGACAGTGGCATACGGTGAGAGTACTCTGAGTCAAATAAATGTTTACAAGTGGTACAAGCTTTCCGCAGAAGGTCGAGAAGATGTGAATGACGACTCTCGCTCTGGACGCCCTAGTACTTCAACAACCGATGAAAATGTTGAGAAAGTAAAGAAAATTAGAAAGTAAAGTAATTAAAGAAAAGCAAATTATTAGAGAAGTTGCTGAGGATGTCGGTTGGCTCATGACATGCAATTTTTTCGGAAATTTTTGGTATGAAGCGTGTGCCAGCAAAGTTCGTTCCAAAACTGCTGAATTTTGACTAAAAACAACGTCTAATGAGCATCGCTCAGGAATTGTTGAATGACATCAACGATAATCCAGATTTGTTTAAAAAGCTCATAAATGGTGACGAATCGTGTATGGGTTCATGATTATGACATCGAAACCAAAGCCCAGTCGTCCAAATGGAAGAGTCCAGGAGAGCCGAGATCAAAAAAGGCACGCCAAGTTCGATCAAATGTCAAGGTTTTGCTCACTGTTCTTCGATTACCATGACGTAGTGCATCAGGCGCTCTTACCACAAAATCGTACGGTAAATAGTGAGTATTACCTTGAAATTATGCGCCGTTTGCATGAAACAATACAAAAAAAACGCCCAGAATTGTGGAAAAAAAATTCATGGCTTTTGCATCATGATAATGCACCTGCTCACTCATCTTTGCTTGTGAGAGATTATTTGGCCACAAAAAAAAGAGTTGTGATGCCTCAGCCACCATATTCACCAGATTTAGCCCCTGCGACTTTTTACTGTTTCCAAGATTAAAGAGAGACCCATGAAAAGACGGCGTTTTGCGACAATTGAGGAGAATAAAACCGAATCGCTAAGAAAGCTTAAGGACATACCAAAAAGTGCATAAGAGGGGGACTATTTTGAAGGAGATAAAATAGAAATTGATGAATAAATATTTTTTGACAAAAATTAAAATTCACCTTATTTTCTGAACACATCTCGGAAACGAAACTATTAATTTTCCGGCTCAAATTTTCAAAGAAACACAATAATTCTCAAAACACAAATTATAAGCAGTAGCTTTACAAGAAAATAGGTTCGATGAAATGAGAAAAATTTGGTTTAAAAATTGAAATTTAAATTCTTTGCTCAAACAGTACTTTATTCATTGCATTTCGTAAGAGCAGATAATTTTAACAAGAAATCGATATTCTTCGAACGAAGCCAAACGTAGAGTTTTGCTAAGCAATGAGAAACACTGCTAATTTTTCTAACATATCAATGTCCAGCTTAGTTGGCTGATAGGATTGTTGACAGTCAACAATCGTTATCAAATTTCCGAAATCGATTTTTAAAATACGCTACATTCCTTAAATGCCATTTAAAAAGGTCATTTTTTGTCCTTCAAGCGTTGCACGTGGAAAGAATTGTAAGAGCTTTGTGTTCATTATCCTATCCTTATCCTATATACCACACCAAGCACTGACATTGTTTTTAACGTCTGATTCTTCGAATGAGATCACAGTTGTCCTGTTCTGCATGACGCATCAAAAGTTCATTGTTTAAGACTTTTCGTGTTGAAGCATTCTGGGTCATTTTAACGATATACTTGGTTCACATATTTTGCAAAGTATTGTTCTCTCGAAGATTGTCAAAACGGATTCATCTGCTTATGACATAACTCAGCAGGAAATGTAGTAATAGTGATATACATACTATGATTTTTATGTTCCGAGAGATGGTTTTGGCACTAACTCGCTTTCTGAAGCCATAGTTGCATATCTCGGCAACCAACATTGTTGATAGCGCAGCTTAGGTATACGCAATCGCCTAACATTCCAAAGTTATGGTTGTCAATGAAACCACAGTTTATCCATTGTCGAAACAAATAACTTCGTTTTGCCCTCTTAGATTGCCAGACCTATTTTTGCTGAACTCTCAATGCCGTTGTCATATTTACTGCAGTCTCTCGATAGTCGAAGGGTATATTAAATTGGTTGCATCATAGCCTGAAAACCTGTATAAATCTTCTTTGCTTTAAAATGGTTCTTTACAATTTTTGGCCATCTTCAATGATAGAGCCGGTTAGTGTCAGTCAGCCTGCTAACAGTGAATTTGTGAGCATGGAAAGAATTGGTCACCGTTATAATATAATTTAATATTTCCATATGAAAGGTTTCAGTTCAACCAATATTAAAATCCAGGTAGATGCTGCTCTGAAGGTGTCTGCTCCTTCATTTACGACTGTAAAATATTGGTTAGCAGTCAGTCAGCCTGCTAACAGTGAATTTGTGAGCATGGAAAGAATTAGTCACCGTTATAATATAATTCAATATTTCCATATGAAAGGTTTCAGTGCAGCCAATATTAAAATCCAGCTAGATGCTGCTCTGAAGGTGTCTGCTCCTTCATTTACGACTGTAAAATATTGGTTAGCAGAGTTTAAATGAGGCTGTACGAGCTGCAAGACGAACTCGGTAGTGGTCCAGCAATTGGGGTGTCCACGATTAAGAAAATCCACAAAATGGTATTGGATGACCGTCGGATGAAGGTGCCTGAGCTAGCTGAAATAACAGACACATTATATATTACGCGAAAATAAAGATGACAAAGATTTGCGCAAGATGGGTGCCGCGCTTGCTTTCAATAGAGCAAATATAGCGTCGTGAAGATGTTTCAGGAGAGTGTTTGGCGATGTTTCACCGCAATAATATTATATAGCCATGGATGAGACATGGGTCCACCACTTCACACCTAAGACAAAGAACTGCACTGAGATCGGAGAATCGTGTCCAAAGAAGGTGAAGTCAGTTTCTGCAGGCAAGGTCATGGCGTCTAATTTTTGGGATGCGCATTTGATCATTTTTAAATATTATGCTAATTTATTGCAGCGTTTAGGTAATGAAATTGTGGAAAAAAGGCCGCATTTGGTGAAAAACAAAATGTTGTTTCATGGAGACAATGCTTCAGTTCACACATCCACTATTTCGGGCCAAAATTTGCGTATTAAAATTTGAATTGTTTCTTCCTTATTCGCAAGATTTAGCTCTCTCGAACTATTTCCTATTTCAAAACTTGAAAAAATTGCTCGGTAGTAAAAGATTTGCCAACAATGAAGAGGTAGACTTTGCGGTTGATGGCTGTTTTAAGGAGTTTGACAGTTCTTACTACAAGCATGGTATAGATGCTACCTTGTTTATAGTAACGAGCTAAAAGGAGGTTGTGTTTTCTTCTTCTTAGTGTCCCACTTATAGAACGTATCTTTGATCTTTGTCACCTTAAGCCGGTTGTGGCTATTCATAAGCCACAGAGCTAACTAGCGATGTCTTTTCTCACGTCTTTTCCTCTATTAGAAGATCCTAGTGTTGGGGCTGCCAAGAACTATTAAGCTGGTTTAGGAGTTAAGTTTGAGAAACAGTTGTTATGTAATTGCCTAAGACGTTTCGATGTTAGCATACAATAGAGGTTACTCCCAATTTAACTAACAATAGTCGGATTAGAATGAAAATTTCTCGTAGGATTCGGGTTATTCCCAAGTGAATGACAGTTTGACAGCCCAAATCAGAATTCCATTATTTTATTTTATGTCAGAAAATGCTGCCCTTATATTCAGTTATCACATTGGAAACATTTCGTAGAGAAAGTAGTGAGTAACTTAAACTGAAGTATTTAGTTCATTCATTATATAATTTATCCATCGTCTTCTAAGTGCCACATAATTTCTTACAGTTCCTTCCAAACTAGCAGATATTAATATGAAAGGGCATATTTTTTCAAATAAAGGTCTTTTACAAACAAAAATTGATTTGTTAGCGTTCACAAAATCCACAAAAATCTCAACATTATTGAGGACTAATTATTAGCGCTTATTGTCAAGATTTAGCAAATTATAATTTCATCCTTGAGGATGTATTCCAATAACACCACCTTCAATGTATAAACATTGTTAAGTTATTAATTGTAATCGTATTCTTGTACATTTTATGGATATTTGTCATCCGGTAAAGATGATATATCTACATTCTATCAAAAAAAGGGCCCGGCATTGGTCATTTGGGCAAAATATATATATTATTTATAAAGATTTATTGTACCGCTTTCAAAGCAGGACCCTTTCTAAATAATACACTTATGCAAACGAATAATTCAATCATCAAAACGTTCTTTAAAAGCATTTCCCGGAAAAGAGTTCAGTCCTCGACGTGAATTCTCTTTTAAGTCCTCTTCTTGGGTATCTCGATAAGTGATAATTTGCATCTTTATCAAGGGATTGTGTTTAGTTTGATACGATACTGCTTGAGTTTTTAGCCAGAAATTCGTACACAGGTTTTATCCGCCCTCCAAAATTGATTCGTGGGACGTGGAGGGTGCAGCAACTGTCTCTCTCAAACTCAAATGACGATTTTCAATCACCATTTTCTTCAATTTATCGATGTCAACTTCAGTTAAAGACGTTGATGGCCAATCAGAGTGTGACATATCTCTCTATCGCTTTTAAATACACTGTACCACTCATATTTACGTGTTTTCGATAAAGTCGATTCACTAAAAGTCTTGTGTAATAACTTTCAGAGATTTAACACATGAAATTCCATTTGCAAATACACAATTTGACACAAATTCTTTTTCTCGATATATACCCATTATAAAAATCGCAAAGCGAACTTGGGATCGTGGTCAAACTCCGATTCAGTATAAAGAGGACGGTTATGCCAACTTAGCGATAAAAATAATTTTTACAATCCCTTTATGTGGGTGTTTTTTTAAATAATCAATTTCGGTCTTTATTTTTTTTTTTTTTTGATAGAGTATATATTCTTTAAGAAGTAGAGGGAATGATACGAAATGAAATTTCTCCAGCTTTCCCGGAAAAAAATTCTCCCAAATTAAAACTATTTATAGTAAAATTATTAGAATAAATCCAGCATCAATAAGTCGATGTAAAGACACTTAATGACCTACATGTCTATTACCGAATATCGTACTTCCGTCTTTCAAGTTCATATCCGTTAACGCCTTTGAATCGCAATCAATGTCAGCTGGTGTCTTGTGAGTCAATATGCTAAGGTCAACATACAAACATCGCAACAATTTCTTCCAAAATGTAATAAAATCGACGCCAATGATAAACGTGCAGGGCAGCACAAGTGATTGATAGCAAATTGGATTTGTATCCTTAAATTCATCTCAATATTTAAGTTTGAACTACTTGAAACTTTTTGCTATAAGAATTTTCCATAAAATTCATACAGGTCGTATCAGTAACATTGTTAAGGACGCGTTATATGGTAAGAAGTAATTCAATGCTTATGTAAGAATATACATATGGATCCTTATAAATGCATATGAACTAAAGTGTACGTCTACGTATGTATATTAGACTGGGTGGCGAAAATATAAGGTAGAGCAGAAAGAAATACATTATTTTCCCATTAGATGGCTTTGGTTATGTGTATCCCGCGTTGTATAAGCGCTATGGGGAAGTGATACATGGCGTTAGAAAGAGAAGATTTCGTACTCAAAAAGCTGCTCAGATCTCACGATCTTATCAGATCAGATCTTATGATTACTTGACTCAACATTGTTTGAGAGCACGTCAAAGATTGACACCAACAAACCGAAAATATGCCATATTTTATTTATTTTTTTTTTTCAATAAAAATGAAAACGACTGAAAATGTGAATAGTTTTTATGGTCCTGATACTGTAGCAGCCAACTATGCACAATTTTGGTTCGCGGATTCCGTTCTGGTAATTTGTATGTTAAAGATATGCCACGCCCTGAAAAATCAATTGCCGAAACTGTCGGCAGAATAATGAAAATCGTCAAGTTTACGTAAGCACTGTTTGGATGACCCAGGAGCTAAATATTGCACAAAAACACCAATTTGGAACCACTTCAATAAGCATGGAGACAAAAAGAAGTTCGATGTATGGTTGCCATAGGAGTTAACGGGAAAATCCTCATGTATTTTCGTCTACGAATCGTATCTGAATCAAAGAAGAAAAATCGATCTCTTTCTGAAGGGAATGATAACTGCTGATGAAAAATGCTTCACTTACGACAACGTCAAACGGAAATGATCGTGGTCGATTACCAGGAAGCCGTCGCAAATGTTGACCAAGCCAGTATTGGCGATCCGTAAGGTTTTGCTGTGTGTTTGGCGCGATTGACAGGGAATTATTTTTCATGAGTTGTTCCCCCATGTGAACTCCATACTGTCAACAATTGGGCCGTTTGCAGGAAGAATCCAGTGGCCACCTTTGACCAATAGGAGAGGAATTTTGTTTCAATGGGACAATGCCAGCCTACTATCCTGGAACTAGTCCAGACCTACCACCAAGTGATTACCACTTGTTCCTGTCTATGGCGAATGATTTCGCTGGTGAAAAATTCACCTCAAGAGAAGTTTGTGAAAACCGACTGTCTTAGTTTTTTGTCATTCGGGAGAAATGATCCTATGAGAGAAAGATATAGAACAAAACATTGTATATTTGATCTAAATCGGATCATTCTAACTACGTTGTATAAAGCCTTCAATGTCATGCAAAAATAAAGAATTTCTGTTTATTACGCCTTATATATCCTGCATCCTGTCTTACTCAGAAACATCTTAATATGCAATGACTATTCAAAAATAATCAAAAAGCTGCAAAATGTTGAATGTACATATGTATATCAGGATGTAAACCATAGAGGGAAATATACTTCAGAGAAACGGACTCGTTCATCGCAAATACTCCGCGTAGACTTGAGCGAACTTAATCTGTCCGCAATGTGTGAGGAAACGATTTCCATTTGGCCTGAAACATCGCAGTGGTATTATTAGTGAGACCATTGCCAATAGTTTTATATAGTTAATAAATATTAAATACGAAAGCGGGCCCAAAACTAGCCGACCTAACAAAAAAAAAAAAAAAAAAAGACACGGCACAAAAAAGTTGTGGACAAAATTTTCTATATTTTTCAACATAATTTCCTTTTAGCTCTATGCATTCTCTCCAGCGATATTCAAAAGCTTTCATACCATGTTTATGGTCAAACCCCTTAAAAAAAGCCGGCAACCACGGACTCCACCTCTTCATTGTTACAAAGCTATTAGCACCGAGCCATTTTTTCAAGAAAAAAAGAGGTCGAAGGAGCAAAATTTTATTTGACGAGTAAGATTTGAAGCAATTCAAACTTTAATTCATTAATTTTGACCATCGCAATAGTGGAAGTGTGAGCTGGAGCATTGTCTTGATTACACAACAATTTCTTTTTCGCCAAATGCGGCCTTTTTCCATAATTTCATCACCTAAACGCTGCAACAAATTAGCATAATATTCGCCGTTAGGAGTTTTTCCTTTCTGACGATAATTCCACCCAAAAAACAGACACCATGAGTGCTTTAACCGTTCCTTTATCTCAGGTGTGAAGTGGTGAATGCATATCTCATACATGGTTATAAGTCGGCGCAAAAATTCGCTTTTATTGCGATGAAACATTGCCAAACACTCTACTGACATATTTTCACGACGCTATATTTGCTCTATTGAAAGCAAGCGCGGCACCCACCTTGCGCACAGCTTTCTCATCTTCAAATCGTTTTCTTTTTATTTTGTACTTGAATGATCTATTTAGTATCCTTGATGATACTTGTATTCCCTGTTCATTTGCAGATGATGTACAATTGCTCTTTAAGGGAGAATATCACTTTGATGATGTCCTGCAAAGCAATAATAATTATGCGTTAAGTTTGATCTGCTCATGGTTGATGGAAAATAAACTCTCAATCAGCATTCCAAAAACAAAAGCTATGCTTTTTTCGAATCGTGATTTAAACCTGAGTTTATCTTATTGAGTTGAGTTTTTCGTATTGAAGTAGCCCACAGTGTACATTGTTTGGGAGTAGTTTTATATAAAAAACTAAGCTTTAACTAGCATGTGGATAATGTAGTCCGGCATTTAAATTATTCACTGCGAAGTTTTTATAACACTGATTTAGTGTTGCCCAGATCAATCAAGGAGAAATTGGTTCATGCTTACATATATCATGCCTAGTATTCTATATTGTTTAGAGTTATATAGTGGCACTAATAAACAAAATATGAGGAAAATTCAGATATTATGAGATATTTGTATTCACTGAGGCGTCGTGTTCATATAACACCGTTCTCGTATGTTAAGCGTTTCTTGGGTTGTAATTAAAAATATTATATAGGTTTGAGGTCTTTGTTGTTATTTTATAAAGTTGTTCGACTGCGTAGTCCTCAGTTTCTTTTTAATTCATTAAATTTTTTACATTCCACTCGTAATAAGCAGCTTCTTATTCCTAAAATAACCACACTCATGGGTGGTGCATTTGTAGTAAGAGTAGCTCGAATTTACAATTTACTATCAAGCCATTTAAGAAGTTTTAAATTATCTCCTCATTCTTACTAAAGACATATTCTACAACACTTTCAGGCTTTACTGTAAAATTTTGTTTTCAATTAAATTGTGAGCAGCCTTTATAACATACCGATTATCTTATATATTCAGATTATACACCGATTAACTTCTAACTTTTGAATTAGTGTTTTCATACCTTTTTTGTCTTTAATAAATCTAATCTCTTTAAAATCATACTATATTTTTATAGCTTATATATTTAATTTTTATTACGTGTTTAAATCTAATAGATGCATTATTGCATATAGTAATTTACTTATAATTGGCCGGAAGGCTTTAAATTACGAGCCAGAAATAAATAAATAATATACGATGTATTGCACTTTTTGAAATGTATCATTTAAGCTAATTCACGCACCTTCAGCCGACGACCATCCAATATTATTTTGTGGATTTTCTTGTGTCTAGCGTGGACACCTCAATTCCTCGACCACTACGATGTTCGTCTTGGCAGCTCGTACGGCCTCGTTTAGACTCTGCTGTCGAATATTTTACAGTCGTAAACAAAGGAACAGTATTTGGAATCTCTACATTATTTTTCTATGATTTTTCTATGATGCTCAAAAAATGTGTATAATTTTGATACTTTTTTTCTTGGGTATCAGGCTCTACCAAATCGACAGATGTGGGAAAAAGAGAGTTTAGATTCTTTTTCGGGGAACTCGAAATTCCAGAGGTCTGTATTTCCAACACTCTTCGATACTTACGAGAGGAACCGAAACAAAAGAGAAAACTTTTATTTTTTGTTATTTACATGATAAAATTTGAATTTTTTTTGTTTTGAAGATCTGAAGGGCATCTCATGAAGTGATCCTGGTGACGGTTGCTGTCAAGCAGAAAACAATCACCGACGAGATCCACCACTACACCTCTGTCCACCATGGTGTTGCCAATTATTCATAACAAAATAGGGGGTTTTTACTAGCGGCATTTACCCTAATAAATTAATAGTTAATTTTAACAATTTATGCTAATTATTCATCAAATAACATTAAATCAATTCAATTCAAGGCGATTCAATGTAAGTCAATTTAATTTTAAATAATTTTATGAAATTCAAAATAATTCCGTATAATTCGTCGTAATTCACGATAATTCAAAAGCTAATTGTTCTAGAAAAATCAATATAATTCAGTGTGATTCATCATAACTCAGTGTTATTTATCATAATGCAAAGAATAGGTTTAACTGGATAATGTTATTTTTTTAATTTTTCGAAATTTGTATATATTTTCTTTTCCTGCACGGAGTGAGTTGGAGTTGCGCTATAAAATCTCCTTTAATTCTTATTCCATTTCAAGACAATTTTAGTCAACCCCAACTTCAAGTCTATAGCCCTGATTAAAAGTTACTGTTAAAAGAAAAGCCACTGTAGTTACCACAAATTTGGTGCAGAGCAAATTTTGTGAATTGAAAAACCTAAAAATTATCTGAAATTACATTGAGAGATGAATTTAAAGACTCTCGAAGTCTTACTTATAAAATATAAGAAAACAAATTATTGATAGTACAAAACCGAAAAATTTATATCCAATAAAACACAATTTTTAGCGATTTATTTCTTGGACTTCCTTTACGAATATTCCGATCTGCTCACGAGTCACAATACTTTGGAAATCATCATTAAACACTGTAAATTTTTAAGCGGTGTCTATAAACTGGTTTTTATTTGCATGTGTCGTGACCCTGTCTATTGTATGTATGCGGCATATTGGAAAAATTATACAATTGCATTTTTATTTGCAAAAACTTTATTGTATCTTCAAGCATGGAACAAGTGGCTAAGTATAGCTTTAGAGGTCACAGCTGTTCGAAAAGTAATATCTGATTGTTGGCAATCACTAACAGTGCGCTTATTATTTAACGAGTGGTTCGAGTTGCTAATGCTTCACATGACATGTTGATAGTATTACAAACTTTATACAATATAATTGAAAAGGAATTATTGCTCCCACCATCATAGGAAGGGAGAATATAAATATCATGTTATACCAATTGTAACAACTAGGATTAATCGTTTGGTATCTCATAGAGTTTATGTCTATAGTTAAAAGGAAACACGGCTTAGGTAGAGTTAGGACAAAGTCGGCTTTATTCGTGACTAGCGGACCCGCCGAACTTCGACTCGTCACAATTTAACGCCTTCAGATAAACTCTCGAGTAATAATAAAATACAGATAGTTAAAATTTCAATGCGATTTATTTGAGTGGAATTGAAATCAGTAGAGAGCGATATGATGAACAATGTTTTTTGATTTGTTTTCCGTCGCAAAAACAAACAACGAAGACGGTTTCCCAACACGCGAACAGGCAACGTACAGCTGACCGTGCGAAAGACAGGGAAATTCGAAATTAATCCCCCAGACTTCCAACGACTGGCCTTGCGATTTATTTATTGTCTCCGTAAAAGCCAATCGAATGGGGAACTTAATCCGCTTAAATTCGTGGAATAAGGACTTCTTCTTCTTTGAATTTGCCCTCGATAATCGTCGCTTGAATCACATTGTTCATCAGTTTCTTGATGGACAACCGCGTACCGTTGCACAATTTCGGATGATTCAGATTCCGCAACATGATTATGATCGATCCTACTTTCAGCTGTAAATTATGCCGCGGTGTTCCTGGCACATCAAGCGAGTTCAAAAATTCCGTCGGATAGTTTGTCGCTTCATCCTCTTCGGTCACGCTGTCAACGGATTTGTACGAATGCAGTTCCCCAGCGATTTGACTTTGAATAATCAAATTCAAGTTATCGACGTCCTTATTCTTCGCTGCTAGTATTGCCCTTTCACTAATCCAATCGAGATTTTTATAATTTTGTGCAATGCCGGGGAACACTTTGGGGATGAGTTCCTCCTTCAACGATGTGAACGATGTGAGGTGGTGATTGTGCAGCGCGAACTTGTGCAATATGGGCACGTCTCCATCCATTATGTTCTGCGCGTTCCTCTTGCATTTGATTATCACGGACTTTCTGACTAATTATTGCACTACATGTACGAAGTCCACGATTTGATCGTCTAATAGGTGGCATTGGTCAAATAACTCTCCCTGAAATGGAATAAAGTCCTTTTTGACTAATCCTATTAAAAAGACAATTTTTTTCAAAAAAAAAAAAAAAAAAAAACTTACGAAATGAATGTATCGCAATAAATGCCCGCAATC